>JAQBSW010002741.1:0-96869 GCA_029291075.1 Eudiplozoon nipponicum | reverse complement strand
AACTAATGTTCGTTTAATTATATAAATATGTATTACTCAATAAAAGAAATCTATCTAAATTAACTTAGGCCTGTAATAAAATAGTATTAGTAACCGTAATAATATAACATTTGCATGTGAAATATATACATAACAATTACATCTATTTTGTTCGCCGACTGGTTAAAAACAATGGGATTGGTGTTTACTTCAAGCTCGCAAACTTGATTTAAAGAATTGTTACCACCACCCGCACAATCAATTATTGTTTTATATCAACAGTCCGTTTATTTCTTCAAATATAACCACATCAAAAACTGGAAGATATAGTACCGTTACTAACTTTACAACAAAGACGATTACTTATTCGTACGAACATACATGTATACACACAGAAAACTTCGCATAATAAATTAAGTTTCCGAACATAATTAACATAAATTTCTAAACTTCATTTATAGTAAGCCACACTAAAAAATATGCATATATTGTGCTTACTAAGATTTACCTTAGAAAGATAAGCCTCGCTTAAACAAATGCCACAGGCCAGCGGCAGAAATATGTAATATATTGATTCAACTAGACGTAACCAATGCACAATGTAGTCTTCGTTGTATGGAAATACACAGGTAGGACAACATTTCAGTTTATAACACAATGTAACAAGAGAGCAAAAATTGTTAACGTACATCAAATAAATTTAAATGCACTGAAAACAAAATAAAACAGTCCCACTAAATTCTAATTTAAAGCACTTTCCATTATTTCTCAAATTATACTAAAATGCATGAGCATAAAAGCAGTATCAACAAAGCATATACATGTGATGGCTCGACTAAGAAACGTATTTAACCAAATTAACTCAGTACAATTATACAGACCTAGCAGGATAAAAGGAAATTGCCTCCCGCACGGTAAGTAAAAGAAAATCCAATACAACTAGGCAATCTTACCCAAATCTCTTCAACGCATCCTGTCTTATACTAGGAAACCTCAGACTAGGCTTACTGCACTGTAACAAAATGGTCAACATCTCGAATCGCAGTATCTGGCTATGCGATTGATATACTACGTTTGCCGTTCTAAAAATCCATCGGAGTTTCCCCAGTGACCTGGTGAGCAGGCTGTGTATGTAACCCTTTAGGAAATGATAAAAGTTAATACTATCTTCCATATCTAGTTCGATGATAACGGCGCATTAAATGGCAACTAGGAAGAACTGGTCGGCTCGAAGATTTCACGCTATTAAAATCATTTCATGCTTCACCAACAGTTACTCGAACCCAACTGAACAGATAAATATGTTCATAATACACTACAGGCCATAGCAACTATTGTCAATTATCTCAGATATCTACAGCTGTAAGGAGGACCGTCAGCCCAGCTGTCCAGTCTCATTAGAAATCACAAATAGACTAATTAGTTGACGCTTAGCAGTAGGACGCCATTCAGCTCAATCTTAGGTTTTCTATCAAAATTGAGTTTTACACCGTATTTGAGGCAAATAGCACCAAATAGTGCCAGACAAACTTTCTGTGCACAGTAAATGGATCATTTGAGCTTGACTTCATTTTCCTCCAAAAGAGCAAAATCATCAGTGTAATAGATACCAGAAACCCCGTCACCAACGTTAATCTTCATTCCAGGAAATATTCCAATGACTTCAAGGCAGGCAACATCAGCAGAAAAATGTAGCAAAATAAGAGCAAAAATTCTTTTTTGAATCCTGACCACAAACAGAAATACAACATTTAAATGTAGATGCTTCATTGTCCAATAACCAGAAGAAAAAAATAGTAATTTAAAATAAAAACATGTACAGAAGAACAAAATAATGGTTAATACGGAGAATCTACATTTCTATCAGTGTTTGAAACGAACCTAAATAAAGAAGCATACATAGACAACACTCTAGCGAAGCACTCTAGATCTTTATATAATACATGGTAAAGGCCAAAAAATTAAAGGCAAGACGATATCGGTTGTCACTGTATCACTTAATAAACAAGAGCGAACCCAGCAGTTAATTCGGCCAAAAAAATTAATCTGTAAAAATTCTGCGACAGGATAGACACGAAGCAAGATTTGAAGTCACATCATAAATGGGTTCCAATCAATAATTATGATGAGCAAATAGACCTAATCCTCGTAGACGAACTACACCATTAATGCCTCATTTTATTATCGTTTTCTTGAATTGTCTTAGCCATTTAATATCCTGCTCCCCACTCTGTCAGGCGCCAATCTTGTACTGGTTGTGAGAACAGTGGCACATCTGGCAATTGGACTGTAGGCAGACGTAAAACGTGATCGAGTATGTACAAGGTATGAGATCTTATTTACTTGGTTAATAGTGACTAATTATTCATAGATTCAAAGATACGTCTAACGATTCCAAAGTTGCTTATTCATTGATCATCATCATCATCATCAACATCAAGCTCAGCCATACAAAAGCCAAAAGTGAGTAATTTTACACTGCGAAAAATATATATAAATAACAACGGAAATAATAATTTAGACATAAAGTATAATTGAGATTTACGAGAGATAGAAAGAATACCTAGATACTACGAGTATATGTATCAAGCTGTATTGCTGATGTTGCCTTGCCCTAATGCTGAATTGACCATCACGTTGTTGTTGAAAGGTTTAGTTTGCCTCATTTCATTGTTGACAACTTACATGGACTACATTTTTCAGACAAAAATTTGCGAGTATCTGTGTCTAAGATCTCCAAATCTTCAGGCATAAGTGTCACTATCGAACAATAAAGAATACAATTATAAATGCAATTTGCATACTACCTTTAGGGAAAAGCAATATGATGTCGATTCGCTATAAATGACGATGATAAAAGGCTACACCAGATTTTTATTCTTGTATCAAATTCGTCACTTCGAGTTCATGGATTATTGATCGAATTACCAAGATAGGTGAACCTGTTAGTTACTTATAAAGTAGCGAGATGTAAGTGACCCTGTAATGGTATCTTAAAAAACGCAGGATGCAAATTTCGTAGAAAAAGAGGAAATGACCACTTCCAATCTGTCCAAAATAGTCTTGGTAAAGTTCGAATAATTTACTGCTTCGAAGAACGTCGACACTCGTATTCCGAAAATATGAGATCTTAATTGTGCCTGTAGAATGAGAAAATGGAAAAAGTGGAAAACCTGGTTAGAAGTCACTGCCATTTGTAAAATTATGTGATCATTCAGTGTACACCCGGATGCGACAAAGCAACTGTTAAAAGCGCATAAACTATTTACAAATTTAACGAGAATAACATTTTCCGATGGAATATCCAATAGTCAATCGATCCACTGAATAATAAGTAAAAAAAGACAACTACTGTGTGACGGCGATATCTGTCGCTGTTCATGTTATTAGGTTTTATTTATTTACTTTACTGAGGCGTCACCAAATAGTTTATCATTGTAATTCCGACGAATCTTTAAGACGCAAGTTAACATTTCCTCCTTGCAATCACATATCTTGGTGAAATCCCGTTCTTGTTCTGACTTTCGTATAACACGACTTTCAATTCAGCTGTACTTATTTAACACATTCTTTATATGCCCCAGTGTAATTATGGTGCCAATATTATATTATTCTCACTCTTGACTCCCTGATACCATTTCTATTCTCATTTTTCATTCTATTGCATCCATATAGTGAATACTTTACCACGTTTTACTCAACTAAATCTTTTCCTTCCTGTTTCAGCGAACGACCGGAAACTCAGTCTACTGGACCACCCGACGGTTCACATCGGACATTGATTCCCTCTCGCCTACCATCAGTCATAACCTCGCTCAACGGAAGCCAGTGAAGCCTGCACGAAACAGTCCAGTTGATCCTGTCTAGTCAAATGGAATCTCTATCTTTCACCAGATTGAACTATCACGAAGTTGATGAAAGCACTTCTCTTCCTCAAGTCCTCCCTTCCCTGTGATTAAATACTTTGCTAATACAATTCCATTCATCTCTACATATCATGTCTTGATTGTCAACACAAACGTCACTACACACACACACAAGCACCAATGCAACAATTGATATCATCACGAAGGTCTCTATTAAAGCTGCTCTTAAAAATAAAATTTTCAGAAATCTGATGAAAAATTCAATAATTTTTTAAAAAAACGACTCCAAAGAATTACACTTCCAAGTCTTACTTTCATTCAACAGAAGTCAGTGAACCCTGCAAACGACACAGATATTTTGATTCTATACGAGCTTCAAACTAATCGACTTTACTCTAGCCATCTCTACCTTACAGAACCTCGAAAATTACGACAAAGAACTCCGAAGGTCGATGTCTGAAGCTGGTTCTTCCTCGCTTTCTAACACAGTCTCAAATTCGTTCATCCGACAACAGCAAATCCTGCAATGGTATTCTCACTCTTCGCGAGTATTAATCTGGATGATCCTTAACTAGCCAAATGGAATCCCTTTCTCCTCAGAACGAACTATCACGAAGTTGATGAAAGCGCTACACTTTCACAACTCCCATCTGCCTTGCCGTAAATACTTTTCTAGTCACAATTCCATTCAACATTAAATTCCCTTACTTTTGAATTGTATTTAATCATTTCAATAATTGGACCAGTTGGCCTTTGTTGCCAGATAATATTTTTTTCATTATTTTGACTCAAAAGTATAATACAGAATTGAGGATTATTTAATTATTATCTAAAAATTTTAAATAAACCAAAACGCATTGCACACGATGTTAAAGTCAAAACACAAACAAAGGACATTAATGGAAGTTTCGTTAAATAACATGTAAATTACCTGTAAGAACAGAGTATAATGTCCAAATAACACATATATTTGATATAATACCAGTAGATTTCACAGCTGCGGCAATTACAGAGAATGGATTAAATGCATAACTTATTGTTAAAAAATAAAAAAACTAACCATCCAAGGACTAGCAGGTATACTGATCGTGGAGAAACCTCAATACCACCTATATGAACCTTGTTCTTATTCGCTTCACCATGATAAAGGATCATATAATTAATCGCAGCTTTTGTTAGGATAAACAAGGAGAAAAACACAAATATTTCCAATGTCTAATGTTATTTACATTACACATACCATATACAGTATGCATTCATGATGCTGAAATGTACTTATAGCTATTTTCCAAAATTCAAGGATAAAAGGAGCCTGAAATTAATACTGAAGATAACCAACTTGATGTAAAATGCCACCATGATATGGATTAATCTTGTTTGCTTGTAGAACTAAACCTTCTTTAACTAATGTATATTAAAATATAAAGCTAGTACTTGACTCCCACTGATCTAAAGAATTATAGGCAAGCGAATTCAGCACATGTAAGGGAATATATTTATAGACAGCTATACGCAGGCAAATACCAAGAAAACATAACACAAAATTATGGAATAGGTTACGTAACATTTTACCCTACAAAATTAATTTGCTATAGCTAAACAGAGTTACAATATAAAATATATAATTGAAATGACAAACACTCGAAATTATAATTTTTTAATTATTAATGAGATTTGTGTTTATAATATTCAAGACGTTAACTTATATATCTAGATGTTTAAATTATTATAGTAATTTTTATAATTTTAACTGTCACAACCGTATAATATAGCTCATTTGCTAATGCAAAGCGCCTTGGAAGAATGACGCTGAGTATTTCCGAACCACCATTTATTTAACAATAAATACTACCATGTCTCGAATAAAATGAAACATGCAACTATATTGACTGAAATTAGACCATTACATAAGCATGTAAATTTATCTGTACTTTGACCAATCATCAGCTAGTTGCAGCTATATACGTGTAAACGCCCCAGTTTCAATTAAATGCCGTACGACTTTACCAAGTCAGTTAGGAGCTAAGGATGACTGGGTTAGTACTGTTTAGAGGTCTTTATTAGGGCCGGTATTGCTTTCTTCGGCAAAAGCCAGTACATGATGAGTAACGACACAAATCAATCGCCGACTTATTGCGTAAATTGAATTTAAATATATTTACATTGCACCAATGAGAAAAAAGCAAAATTGCCGTTTAACCACATTTAACCACGTTTAACCAATAGTGTGCAAGTAGACATATTGCATGCTATTTAAGCACGGTAATTTACCATGCAAGTCAGTTGGGGCATTTGCATTCTACCTGCTTCACGCGTGTGTGTTCTGTCGGCTGTCAATACCTACGCTGGTGATTTGATAGTTTCACCAACAACTAACTACATCCGTGACTCATCTTGTTGCGGGATACCGGAGAGACGAGCCAATTAAGTGCAGAACCTGCAGGAGGCCATCCACATCGTGAGTACAGCTCAACCACTGGAGCTACAACTCAACCAGAGTCCACCCAAGGCACTAGGACATCTTCAACCTCTGAAGACTTCAAGCGAACGCATTACCGGGCCCTCTTAAGGGCCCCCATATCAGTAACTAATCTCTATTCAGAGCACCTGAACCGAGTTTGTAACGTCGTACGGCATTTACTTGAAGCCGGGGCATTTACAAAATTGGCGACCGCGCCAGGATATTATTATTATGATTATTGTTCTGATTTTTTTGGTATAAATAAAATTGACTTCCTTTTTCATCTATTTAGGATAAATAGATTGACATTTGTTATTTTCTTTACCCTGATCGTGGTTTTCTGGGAAATCTGTTGGGTATTTATTCGTGGGTTTGTGGGGATAATTATAATACATTGACATCAAAGGCCAACGGGGCCTCTGCTTACGAAACGGCACCGTACGTACTCGACAAACTCAATTGCAGATTTTTGGAAACAGTGACTTTTTTGTTCTGCGCTCACTCAACTGTGGAAGCTGTTTGTGGGTAAGCGTTTCGTTAAAGTTTATTTATACATTTTCATATTGCTTATAAATTTATGCTTTTAAGATCCCGTAAGATTGTTAAAATGTCAGGTCCAATTTTAGATAATGATGTTCCTGTTTGGGATGGAGATAGTGAGCTATTTTTTATGCGCGTAGACTCCGCTTTCTCCCCGTTTCCTGATTATGACAGTCATCAAAACTGTCGAAGGTTTTTGCTAAACTACCTTCTGAATTGCAGCGACGGATTTATCCTAAGCTTGAGGCCATTAGGAAGCTACCTAATCCCATTTCGGGCCTAAAATCGAGGTAGAATCCTTGCTTGGACCCACGGAAACTGAGCAGATAATAAACAAATATGCGCAGTTAGATATGCCAAATCTTGGCCCCATAGAAATACTGAGGGTATTACGGAAACTTTGGTATAAAACCAACATTTCTGACCAAAAGGCTAAGGTTGTTTTTATTAACAATCTTCCCAAAACATTAAAACTCTGCCAGACAGCTCCCCAACACTCTCTCTATAGATGACTTATCTGAGAGATGTGAGTTAGAATATAGGGTTTTGGAACCCAAAGTGAATCCATCATCCTTTTCTTCACCCCTGCAAGATGATAGAATCTCCTCCTTAGAGAGAACAGTGGCGAACATGGCCAAAGTTCTAGAAGGATTGGCCATTACCAAATCCGAGATAAATCAATTGAATGCTCGACCAAAATTCGTTTCCAAGTCAAATTATAATGGTAGGCGGCGATCGAGATCTCCGAAATCCTTCAATAAGTATGCCCCAAAGAACTGGTGTTATAACCACCAGAAGTTTTTTATGCTTGCCAAGTTTGCCTTTGTCGTTCCGAAGAATTTCCGAATGAGTGTCAATTTCCACAGCTGACGGAGAGGACAATAGACCGCAGGCACAAGGGTGCATCAGTATCGGGAAACGTCTGGCGCAGGAAGTAGAAGACCGTACTTTCTGCACATCAACGGCATCAACGGCGCTACAGGGAAGAAGCTAACTACAATCCGACATCCCTGTCGACTCTTTTCGTCCACGCCGAATTTTTCACATAGAGAACCAAACAGACAATGCCGGTCGCAATCACCAGCCTACTTGTTTGCATGACCCGGCCAAACAGCCAAACGAACTTCTGCACCTTCTTGATTTCAAAACTGGCGAAGAGTTCATCGTAGACACAGGTGCGGCAGTCTCAGTTCTCAAAGGTGATTCAATGGCCGAGATGTCGCTAGGCGTTCTTCTCGCAACAGCTACAGGCGAGCCCATACCAACTTATGGCTGCCAATACCGCACACTCAACATAGGTCTACGACGTGAATTTTCCCACAACTTCATCATTGCCAAGGTCTCACATAATATAATAGGCCTTGATTTCCTTCTAAAATTTCGGCTCATTGTTGATCTTGCCAATCAAAAGATCATCGACCCTCCACCGGACTTGAACAAAGTTTTTGGACACTTGCCTCCGAGCGTTTGGAGTTACAGGTCATTCAGCCAACCCCAGTGCATCATTCAGCAGAGATATCAGCAGCTCTTCGAAAATACAAATCGCTTTTCGATCTTAACAAGTCAGAGCTACGAGTCTCCAACACGATGCATCATATCGTCACAGAAGGACAACCTATTGCACTCAAGAAGCGACCACTGGCTCCTGCTAAGCTGAAAGCTGCCCAAAAAGAATTCTCAAGGCTTTTGGAAGAGGGAATCATCAGACCATCGAAAAGTTCATGGGCGTCACCACTGCACTTAGTCTCTAAATCAAACGGATCGTACAGAGCCTGTGGAGACTACCGTAAGCTAAATTCAGTGACAAAATCTGATGCATATCCTATTCCAAATATCAACACATTACTTGAAAAACTCAACGGCAGCAATTTCTTCTCAGTGATTGACCTCAGACAAGCGTACCATCACATACCGGTAGCACTAGAGGATATCGAGAAAACTGCAGTCATCACTCCATTTGGCCTTTTTGAATATCTTTACATGCCTTTTGGACTTAAGTGTGCTACTCAGACATTTCAAAGATTCATAGACAACATACTTCGCGACGACTCTGCTTATTGTATGTCATATCTCGATGACATTATGGTATTCAGTCCAGATCTAGAATCTCATGCGAAACATCTACGAAATGTCCTCTCACGCTTATCCAACCACGGACTCAAGATCAACTGTGACAAGACGCAGATTGCAACTTCATCCGTCGACTTCTTAGGGCATCGTATCACGGCCCAAGGTATTCAACCGTTGCCGTCAAAGACGAATTCAATCAAGAATATCAAGTCACCAAGGACTGTGAGCGAGTTGCAGAAAATCCTGGGAGTTCTAAACTATTATCGCAAGTTCCTTCCGGGCCTTTCAAAACAACTTTATCCTTTGTGCAGGCACCTGCGGAACCAAAAAGGACTTAGCAAGAATTCCATCATTGCTTGGTCATCCGAAGACGAGGAATTACTTCGACTTGCCATCAACTCGTTAGCAAATGCCACAATGCTAACGCATCCAGATTTTGAAAAGCCATTTCTTCTCACGACAGATGCTTCTGAATTCGCTATTGAGCCACGTTGGAACAAGAGATCGACGGAGTTCGGAAGCCTATCAGTTTCTACTCGCGTACTCTCCAACCAGTAGAAACGAGGTACGACACTTTCGGCCGAGAACTTCTCGCCATCCACGACGCAGTGCGCCATTTTATCAGCATCATTGGCAGTAGCAGATTTGTTGTTTTCACAGATCATGCACCACTAGTTAGCGCACTTCGAAACGCAACTTCATCTATCGCCAAGTACCCTGCCAGAGTGGAAAGACAGCTTTCTCGTCTAAGCGAATGGCAATTTGACGTCTTTCACGTCAAGGGCAAACAGAACTTCATTGCAGATGCCCTGTCCAGGCCAGACGTCTCTCTACAACCACCTTCGCCGTCACCATTCACTGTCAACTCCGTGGCACTCAGTGAACCTGCACTAACGCCAACTCTCCTGCGAACTGAACAACGTGGTGACATTCACATTCAAAGATCAATAGCCCGTCACCCAACCAAGTTCATATGCCGTCTGTGGGAAGGCTTACCAATTGTTTACTTCACGGGTACGCAGCCCAACAAGCCAGTTCTGCCGACCAGCCTTCAGAGAAAGGTTTTCGATTCAATTCACTCAATTTCTCACCCAGGAAGCCAAGCGACTGTCCGACTTCTTACAGATCGTTTCTGGGGTCACAGACTTAGGCAGAATGTTAAACGATGGGTCTCAGAGTGTGCAATTTGTCAGAAAAACAAGATCACACGACACACTCGTTCTAAGTTGCAACATTTTCGGTCTACTTCTCGCCTAGCCATCGTCCACATCGACATAGTTCATCTGACAAAGGTTCAAGGTTTCAGCTACCTTCTAACTATGATCGATAGATTTATACGGTGGCCTGCGGCATTACCTCTTGGCACCATTTCTGCAGACGAAGTAACTAACGGTTTTATCTCTGCATGGATATCCAATTATGGTGTTCCCAATGAGGTCATCACGGACAGAGGCATTTGCTTCTCATCTGATCGTTTCAAAACCACCTTGCGGTACATGGGATGCATCTTACGCCAGACGACTGCCTACCATCCCCAAGCTAATGGCATGGTAGAGAGAATGTATAGGGAACTCAAAGCAGCTTTAGCATCCTCGTCCATTAATGGCAACTGGGTCGATGCACCACCTTTAGTTCTGCTGGCCATGCGTTCTCGTACTCGAGAATCCATTAAAACGTCTGCGTCACAACTCTTGTATGGCATGGATCTACGCCTGCCTAGTCAGCTCCCACGTCTACTACCGGCACAAGATGACCTACAAGACGAAGCTACCCGCCTTCGACTTCATTTCGGTAACATGTCCGAACAGCAGCCGAGACACACGCCTCGTCCAGTCTTCGTTCACCCACAGCTCCACAGCTGTAAGAGAGTACTCGTTCGCAACAATAATGCTGTTGCACCACTACAACCCAAGTATCGCGGTCCTTACCCGATTTTACTCAGACAGCCAAAATATTTCATCATTATGCAAGGCGCTACACTGACATCAGTAAGCATAGACAGGTTGAAACCGTTTATCGAACCACCTGATCCTGAGAGCGTTCAACCTTCTACACACGTCTCAGGCTCCGTCTGCCCACAATCTCAATAGCCTGCTTTGTATAACGCGTAATTTATATTTTTTAAACATTAACATTACGTATCAAAATTTTTTATCCTTACGTTATTTTTCGTAATTATCTCACGTGGCATAACCAGATGTTCTTAGCTAACAATAGTGTAGCATTTTTTAACAGTTCCTTGGTATTATGCCATCTCTGAGGCAATGTTCGTGTACATATTTTTATGCAGTTACCTTCGATTTTAATGTATATATTTTTACATTATAATGTATTTCTCACACATGACATCACACTGCCAATTTTGGTATGACTAGCTACTTGGAGCTAACGGTTTTGTGTAGCAACACTAAGTAGTTACCAGCTTCATATCATGGTACAGGCCACTTTCAATGCATATCACAATTTCATCAATTGCACAAAGAACACTCTACCAATATCATGACCACAACGTCGAGCACTCACTCTAACTCCTTTGGTCGTATACAAACGCATTGACAACGATCCAGCCTGCGTAGGTTTTAACTTAAACCTGGCAAATTGAGAGGCGATTTACTTCGAAATCTTCACGCTGCGGCTCCCAAATCTTGCACTGCTCTATTTTGCCCCAAGCGGTATGACCGACCACTATAGCTAACAATTTGTGTAGCATTTCCTAGTCGTTACGTGGCATCATATCATTGTTGAAGTAACCAACATACATACTTAAACCCAGCAATTATGGTACATTATTTTTTTTGCTTAACTTGGTTCGAACTCTGTCATGCATTTCTTATCTAGCCTCGCAGAGAGGAATATTTGTTTCTTTTTTTTCAGAGAGAAAAGTGTTGTAACGACACAAATCAATTGCCGACATATTGCGTAAATTAAATTCAAATTTATTTACGTTGCACCAATGAGAAAAAAGCAAATTGCCGTTTAACCACGTTTCACCACGTTTAACCAATAGTATGCAAGTACACATATTGCATGCTATTTAAGCACGGTAATTTACTATGCAAGTCAGTTGTGGCTTTTGCATTCTACCGGCTTCACGCGTGTGCGTTCTGTCGGCTGTCAATACCTACGCTGGTGATTTGATAGTTTCACCAACAACTAACCACATCCGCGACTCATCTTGTTGCGGTATACCGGAGAGACGAGCCAATTAAGTGCAGAACCTGCAGGAGGCCATCCATATCGTGAGTACAGCTCAACCACGGGAGCGACAACTCAACCAGAGTCCACCCAAGGCACTAGGACATCTTCAACCTCAGTAACTAATCTCTATTCAGAGCACCTTAACCGAGTTTGTAACGTCGTACGGCATTTACTAGAAGCCGGGGCGTTTACAAGTATTTCCGAACCACCATTTATTTAACAATAATGGATTTTAACGAGTCAAACTAACATGTTTCAACTTGAATAAAATGAAACATGCAACCATATTGACTGAAATTAGACCATTACATAAGCATGTAAATTTATCTGTACATTGACCAATCATCAGCTAGTTGCAGCTATATACGTGTAAACGCCCCAGTTTCAATTAAATGCCTTACTTCATTACCAAGTTAGTTCGGAGCTAAGGATGACTGGGTTAGTACTGTTGAGAGGTCTTTATTAGGGCCGGTATTGCTTTCTTCGGCAAAAGCCAGTACATGATGAGTTTCGAATAAGGACGAAACCGGTCTACTGGATGAATTGCCTTTTCTACACTATACAATTCTTAAATAATACTGACATATGTAAGTAAATAATGGGTTAGGTGTTTATATAAAGACCGCAACCTTGATTATAATAATTGTTATCACCACTCGCACAACCAATGATCGTTAAATTATAATAATAAAAGCCTAGAATGTCAGTTATTGTAGCATAGTCTAGAAATGCCCCTAGACACTTGAGACCAGCTCTGGTTGACTTGGGTTGTTGTTCCTTCTGTTGTGGCGTTGACATCCGTGGCGAGTTATCCCTTTGTTGTTCTGCAGTAACTGGCACACTGAAGTGATCAAATGTGGATTTTCTATTCTGTTCTATTCTATTCTATTCTATTCTATTCTAGATGCTGCTCCGTCTCACTAGTTGTGCAGAAACAAGATTGGGGTGATTGAAATTGCCAATGTGCGTGAAGCAAGTCCACAAGTCAACGTAGGTGACGGCAATAGACAGCACGCACGCGTAACGCACAGCATAAGGCAAACGCGACAACTCACTTGCATGGTAAATTCACCGTGCTTAAATAGGATGCAAACCACACATGTTCCATCAAATAATAAAATTAGAAAATGTACAATATAAAAAGATATCACATCACATATATATGTGCAATTAGTTGTACTGTACAATTTATCAGCATCAGAAAGTTCAGCTGTAAAGAGTGATAGATTCTTCATCAAATTAGAAAAATTTAAGATATAATTCGAGTATAACAGTTTGTAAGAAAAAAGGTAACCATGACTAATAATTGATTGTATGTATTGTTGTTTAACATACTATGTAATGCACAACGTTTCAGTTTTAATAGTACAAAACTTGAAGATAGAATCTCGAGAAGTTATGCTGCTGAAAAACAATTAATCCTGTCTTTTATTTAACCACGAGAAAGTATTATCATAATCAAAATTAAAAATATCAGCAGGATTGAATACTTTTTCTAGTTCGGTAAGTGATAAAAACTTTAAAAGACATTTTAGATGGAGGTGTTTCTCTGGCCCCTTGGTAATTGGATTTGTAAATTTTGAAAATTTTGAAAAGAGAATAGTTTGTTGTAAATATTCCCCACCAATGCGGAGAGTAATTAGTTAAAATTGCACTTATCAGCATCAGAAAGTTCGGTTGTAAAGAGTGATAGATTCTTCATCAAAAAATAGGAAAATTTAAGGTATAATTCGAGTGTAACATTTTGCAAGAAAAAAAGGGAACCATGACTAATAATTGATTGTATGCATTGTTGATTAACAAGATGATATAATGCATAACATTTCAGTTTTAATAATACAAAATTTGAAGATAGAATCTCGAGAAATTATGTTGCTGAAAAACAATTAATCCTGTCTTTTATTTAACCATGAGAAAGTATTATCAAAATTAAAAATATCAGCAGGATTGAACACTTTTTCTAGTTCGGTAGATAAAAATTTAAAAGACATTTTAGTTGGAGGCGTTTCTCTAAGCCCCTTTGGCAATTGATTGTAAATTTTGTAAATTTTTGAAAAAGAGAATAGCTTGCTCGCAACATTCCCCACCAATGGTGGAGATATTGCAAAATGACCAGATCTAGTTCCAATTTTATGACTCTTTCTTATTGGATTCATATAGGCACCAGTCCACTGGTTCGAATGGAAAGCTTTTAGGCAATAGCATATCCTCCGAAACCATAACGGATGCAGTGATACAAACTGTAATCTAGTGGCGTATATAGTGCAGGAGATAGGACTAATTTGTTTGACAACTTTTCTTCGTACAGCTTCTATCTTATTAGACAAACCCTTTGTTAAAGGATTCCAAGTAGCGGCAGCATATTCTAGTATCGGTCTAATCCATATTATAAACATTTTAAATTTTATTTCATTCGATAATATATTTCTATTTATAAGTGCCCATCTGTTCTTGGCACTACCTACAATCCTTTCAATATGTCTCTCAGCAGAAGCCATACAATGAATAGTTATGCCTAAATCCTTAATTTCTTGCATAAGTTTAATCTCAAAAACATCATTAATCTCAGCATCATGAAAATAAACATAATTAAAATCTGTTCTGTTACCTATTTTTAAAGCTCTCGTCTTTTTACTGTTTATTTCAGCCCTAGTGTTAACAAATATCTACTTAAATCATACAAATCTAGTGTCACATTATTTTTGGAGAATTCGACATTATTTGGATCAATTGGAAAGATTATTTTCAAATCATCAGCAAATTTGCAAACTCGACCGTTAGGGATCTTAGTTTC
Source organism: Eudiplozoon nipponicum (assembly GCA_029291075.1). Classification (NCBI taxonomy): domain Eukaryota; kingdom Metazoa; phylum Platyhelminthes; class Monogenea; order Mazocraeidea; family Diplozoidae; genus Eudiplozoon; species Eudiplozoon nipponicum. The sequence goes on along the minus strand of JAQBSW010002741.1, from coordinate 81,961 downwards.
CAAATGTGCAAATACAATTTTAAATAAAATTGGCTCCAAACTTGATCCCTGTGGAACTCCACTTGTTACCCTTTTCGATTTAGATATCAAATCGTTTACTTGAATTGAATTTCATTTACGCAATATGTCGGCGAATTGTTTTGAGTCGTTACAGACGAAACAAACTTTTACTCGCTTGCTACATGCATTCGCTATCGTTCTATCATTCAGTGTCTGTTTTTGCTCGCTTTTTTTATTGGTTGGTTATCACACTCTGATTCACTATAAAAGCTTTTCTTCAGTCACACGAAAACTTGCTGCCGCCCATCTAGACAATCGTGATCGTTTATTTTTTTATTGGACTTATACAGTTGCTAGTCTCTTGGTTTTACCACATATCAAAAGCGAAGCTTGTCTAGACCCCCCAAATCATTTGTCACATCCTGATATTTCTAATCTTATGATTTATAAACATCTACACAGAATATAACTAACTAACGAACATAAGGCCAAATGGAAGAACTCAAAAAATACTTATGAAAATCTCTTTCTTTTCTGATGCCATTTAAATAAATTTTATTCATTGGTGAATGCATTTCAGGGCACTCCTCGGGGGCAACATCTGTATTTGGTTAACTGGAGGCTTTGTGAAACATTTTGAAACACTTTGCACGGAGCGTTACAATTGACGACCGCGCTAGGGATGCAGTGCGATTGCTGTGAACTTTTAACGGAATTAACTAGTACAAAATTACAAAATCATTGAAGTAATCGTATTATTATGTTGCTTTTGCAAGTTACCAAGAAAAAATGTAAGCGAGAATGTGCTTTATCTGTAATTTTCTGAACGGAATGTTTTATTTCACAAAAAGTGAAATTCCCACGGATTAAGTCAAGACGCTTTATTTCTAACACACACTGATATCAAAATCTTGACATTGCAAATTATCAGCGAAATAAAGATTACTCCTTGTGTTCATCAGCTTTGTTTTTTCAGCATAACGTGGCTTCAACAAAAGATTATTGTTTGTATCATCAGATGTCCGTTATTCTGATCAATCCGTGGTATAAGTTTTTAAGATTTTGCATGATACATTTAAACTTTGCTGTAGAAAAATAAATTTAACAGCGCCAGTTTGAGTTTAATTTTATTCAATTTTCAAATTTTTCAATAAGTGAAAGCAGTTTTAGGGTAAGCACTTATTTATTGAAATTTGAAAATTATAGACCACTTCTGTCTTAGATTTTCTCATTTATATTACATTTATCTTTAGCGTTTTTATATTAAATCTCTTAATTTGAGTTTCGTAAAATTATAAGCATGCTCGATCAAATTACGTATTTTGAAATGACCTCATAGAATGGACAGACATCGGCTTATAGTTTATCTTGTAAGTCAGCATATCATTGACCTATCCACAGGACTTTAATAATGTTTTTACCAACAACTTTCTGAATGTTTGGATTTACAGGTCATACAGCCATATTTTGTCACAGATATCAACAGCTGTGAAAGAAAACAATTACTTGCTCACTCTTTGCGAGTTGCGTTTGCGAGTTTTTCCTTTGCGCTATCAGTTTCACAAAGATCTACTCTTCGAAGATTAGATTGTACCTCATTTCCAATGGTTATTATGAACGTTGATGAAACCTTCGGAAGAAAGGGACGAATTTGCACTCAGCCAAAACGAAGAAAAATCGATGCGTACTTTGAAATGGAGATCAACCAGATCTTTACGAAACTGATAGTGCAAAAAAACAATCCGCGAAAGCACATCGCGGAGAATCATTCAAATCGTAACACAAATACTTGTTCGATCTAAAAATAATATCAAATCAAGATGTCACCAACACTTTCCACCACATCAACACTACAGGAGAATGCACTGCTCTAAAAAAGTCGTTGCTTATTGTAGAACCCAATGCCGCTCAGGACGTTTAATTAAGCCTGCTGAAAGGAGGCATCCTCAAACTATAAATAAGTTGTTGAGCTTCCCCACTACCCATGATCTCAAAATTTAACGGATAATACAGAGCCTACGGAGATTACTGCAAGCTAAAATCTGTGAATAAAGTCGATATATACCCAGTTACCACTACAAACGGTTTGCTAAAAAAACTCAGTGGGAGCAATTCATTTTCAGTTATTGACCTTAGACAAGCCTATTACCACAGTCCGGTAGCACCACAAGATATAAATAAAAATTCTGTCATCATTCGTTTTGGTTTGTTCAAATACCATTAATTGCCTTTTGGTCTCAAGTGGCTACTTAGTTATTTCCGAGGTTCTTGGAAAAAATTCTTCACGACATCACCAACTACTATATATCATAACTTGATCGCATAAATTTATTGAATTTAATTCTGGGTGACGCGCGCGGTTTAAAATGGCTCCAACTTTTTTGAATACTGAATTTGAAAAAAATATTACGGACCTTCAGAACTCCATGAAGGAGCTTAGGGAGGAAAACAAAACTATTAAAAATAAAATTGTTAAGCTGGAGTCGGATGTTAGCAATTATTCAGCAAAATTCAATTTATCAGAAAGGAGTGTAAACGCCCCGGCTTCAAGTAAATGCCGTACGACGTTACAAACTCGGTTAAGGTGCTCTGAATAGAGATTTGTTACTGATAGGGAGGCCCTTAAGAGGGCCTGGTGTGCGTTCTCCTGAAGTGTTCAGAGTGTGAAGATGTCCTAGAGCCTTGGGTGGACTCTGGTTGAGTTGTCGCTCCCGTGGTTGAGTTGTAATCACGATGTGGATAACGTCGTTCGGGTTCTGCAATTAATTGGCTCGTCTCGCTGGTTATACCGCAACAAGATGAGTCACGGATGTAGCCAATTGTTGGTGAAACTATCAAATCACCAGCGTAGGTATTGACAGCCGATAGAACGCACACGCGTGACGCAAGGCAGAATGCTAATGCCACAACTGACTTGCATGGTAAATTGCCGTGCTTAAATAGCATGCCATGCCTACTTGCACACTATTGGTTAAAACGGCAAGTTTCGCTTTTTTCTCATTGGTGCAACGTAAATAAAATTGAATTTAATTTACGCAATATGTCGGCCATTAATTTGTGTCGTTACAACACTTTCCTCTCTGAAAAAAAAGGAAAAAAACTCCTCTCTGCGAGGCTAGATAAGAAATGCATGACAGAGTTCGAATCCAAGTTAAGCAAAAATATGATGAACCATAAGTTCTGGGCTTAAATATGCTTGTTGGTTGCTTCAACAATGATATGATGCCAGGTAACCACTAGGAATTGCTACACAAATTGTTAGCTCTAGTGGTCGGTCATAGCACGTGAGGCAAAATAGAACAGTGTAAGTTTTGGAGCCGCAGCGTGAAGATTTCGAGGTAAATCGCCTCTGAATTTGCCAGGTTTAAGTTAAAAACCCAAGCAGGTTGGATCGTTGTCAATGTGTTTGTATACGACCAAAGGAGCTAGAGTGCTCAACGTTGTAGTCATGACATTTGTAGAGTGGTCTTTGTGAAATAGATAAAGTTGAGATATGCATTGAAAGTGGCCTGTACCATGATATGTAGCTGATCACTACTTAGTGTTGCTACACGAAAGCGTTAGCTCTAAGTAGCTGGTCATACCAAAATAGCCAGTGTAATGTCATGTGTGAGAAATACATTATAATGTAAAAATATATACATTAAAATCAAAGGTAACTGCATAAAAATATGTACACGAACATTGCCTCAGAGATGGTATAATACCAAAGAACTGTTAAAAAATGCTACACAATTGTTAGCTAAGAACAGCTGGTTATGCCACGTGAGACAAATACGAAAAATAACGTAAGGTTAAAAATTTTATAGTTAATGTTAATGTTTAAAAAAAAATTAATTACGCGTTATACAAAGCAGGTTATTGAGATTGTGGGCAGTCGGAGCCTGAGACGTGTGTAGAAGTTTGAACGCTTTCAGGATCAGGTGGTTCGATAAACGGTTTCAACCTGTCTATGCTTACTGATGTCGGTGTAGCGCCTTGCATAATAATGAAGTATTTTGGTTGTCTGAGTAAAATCGGGTAAGGACCGCGATACTTGGGTTGTAGTGGTGCAACAGCATTATTGTTGCGAACGAGTACTCTCTTGCAGCTGTGGAGCTGTGGGTGAACGAAGACTGGACGAGGCGTATGTCTCGGCTGCTGTTCAGACATGTTACCGAAATGAAGTCAAAGGCGGGTAGCTTCGTCTTGTGGGTCATCTTGTGCCGGTAGTAGACGTGGGAGCTGACTAGGCAGGCGTAGATCCATGCCATACAAGAGTTGTGACGCAGATGTTTTAATGGATTCACGAGTACGGGAACGCATGGCAAGCAGAACTAAAGGTAGTGCATCGACCCAGTTGCCATTAATGGATGAGGATGCTAAAGCTGCTTTGAGTTCCCTATGCATTCTCTCTACCATTCCATTAGCTTGGGGATGGTAGGCAGTCGTCTGGCGTAAGATGCATCCCATGTACCGCAAGGTTGTTTTGAAACGATCAGATGAGAAGCAAGTGCCTCTGTCCGTGATGACCCCATTGGGAACACCATAATTGGATATCCATGCAGAGATAAAACCGTTAGTTACTTCGTCTGCAGAAATGTTGCCAAAAGGTAATGCCGCAGGCCACCGTGTAAATCTATCGATCAGAGTTAGAAGGTAGCTGAAACCTTGAACCTTTGTCAGATGAACTATGTCGATGTGGACGATGGTTAGGCGAGAAGTAGACCGAAAATGTTGCAACTTAGAACGAGTGTGTCGTGTGATCTTGTTTTTCCGACAAATTGCACACTCTGAGACCCATCGTTTAACATTCTGCCTAAGTCTGTGACCCCAGAAACGATCTTTAAGAAGTCGGACAGTCGCTTGGCTTTCTGGGTGAGAAATTGAGTGAATTGAATCGAAAACTTTTCTCTGAAGGCTGGTCGGCAGAACTGGCTTGTTGGGCTGCGTACCCGTGAAGTAAATAATTGGTAAGCCTTCCCACAGACGGCATATGAACTTGGTTGGGTGACGGGCTATTGATCTTTGAATGTGAATGTCACCGCGTTGTTCAGTTCGCATGAGAGTTGGCGTTAGTGCAGGTTCACTGAGTGCCACGGAGTTGACAGTGAATGGTGACGGCGAAGGTGGATGTAGAGAGACGTCTGGCCTAGACAGGGCATCTGCAATGAAGTTCTGTTTGCCCTTGAACGTGAAAGACGTCAAATTGCCATTCGCTTAGACGAGAAAGCTGTCTTTCCACCCTGGCAGGGTACTTGGCGATAGATGAAGTTGCGTTTCGAAGTGCGCTAACTAGTGGTGCATGATCTGTGAAAACATCAAATCTGCTACTGCCAATGATGCTGATAAATGGCGCACTGCGTCGTGGATGGCGAGAAGTTCTCGGCCGAAAGTGTCGTACCTCGTTTCTACTGGTTGGAGAGTACACGAGTAGAAACTGATAGGCTTCCGAACTCCGTCGATCTCTTGTTCCAAAATGGCTCCAATAGCGAATTCAGAAGCATCTGTCGTGAGTAGAAATGGCTTTTCGAAATCTGGATGCGTTAGCATTGTGGCATTTGCTAACGAGTTGATGGTAAGTCGAAGTAATTCCTCGTCTTCGGATGACCAAGCAATGATGGAATTCTTGCTAAGTCCTTTTCGGTTCCGCAGGTGCCTGCACAAAGGATAAAGTTGTTTTGAAAGGCCCGGAAGGAACTTGAGATAATAGTTTAGAACTCCCAGGATTTTCTGCAACTCGCTCACAGTCCTTGGTGACTTGATATTCTTGATTGAATTAGTCTTTGACGGCAACGGTTGAATACCTTGGGCCGTGATACGATGCCCTAAGAAGTCGACGGATGAAGTTGCAATCTGCGTCTTGTCACAGTTGATCTTGAGTCCGTGGTTGGATAAGCGTGAGAGGACATTTCGTAGATGTTTCGCATGAGATTCTAGATCTGGACTGAATACCATAATGTCATCGAGATATGACATACAATAAGCAGAGTCGTCGCGAAGTATGTTGTCTATGAATCTTTGAAATGTCTGAGTAGCACACTTAAGTCCAAAAGGCATGTAAAGATATTCAAAAAGGCCAAATGGAGTGATGACTGCAGTTTTCTCGATATCCTCTGGTGCTACTTGGATGTGATGGTACGCTTGTCTGAGGTCAATCACTGAGAAGAAATTGCTGCCATTGAGTTTTTCAAGTAAAGTGTTAATATTTGGAATAGGATGTGCATCAGATTTTGTCACTGAATTTAGCTTACGGTAGTCTCCACAGGCTCTGTACGATCCGTTTGATTTAGAGACTAAGTGCATTGGTGACGCCCATGAACTTTTCGATGGTCTGATGATTCCCTCTTCCAAAAGCCTTGAGAATTCTTCTTGGGCAGCTTTCAGCTTAGCAGGGGCCAGTGGTCGCTTCTTGAGTGCAATAGGTTGTCCTGTGACGATATGATGCATCGTGTTGGAGACTCGTAGCTCTGACTTGTTAAGATCGAAAAGCGATTTGTATTTTTGAAGAGCTGCTGATATCTCTACTGAATGATGCACTGGGGTTGGCTGAATGACCTGTAACTCCAAAAGCTCGGAGGCAAGTGTCCAAAGCTTTGTTCAAGTCCGGTGGAGGGGTCGATGATCTTTTGATTGGCAAGATCAAAAATGAGCCGAAATTTTAGAAGGAAATCAAGGCCTATTATATTATGTGAGACCTTGGCAATGATGAAGTTGTGGGAAAATTCACGTCGTAGACCCATGTTGAGTGTGCGGTATTGGCAGCCATAAGTTGGTATGGGCTCGCCTGTAGCTGTTGCGAGAAGAACGCTCAGCGACATCTCGGCCATTGAATCACCTTTGAGAACTGAGACTTCCGCACCTGTGTCTACGATGTACTCTTCGCCAGTTTTGAAATCAAGAAGGTGCAGAAGTTCGTTGGGTTGTTTGGCCGGGTCATGCAAACAAGTAGGCTGGTGATTGCGACCGGCATTGTCTGTTTGGTTCTCTATGTGAAAAATTCGGCGTGGACGAAAAGAGTCGAAAGGGATGTCGGATTGTAGTTGGCTTCTTCCCTGTAGCGCCGTTGATGCCGTTGATGTGCAGAAAGTACGGTCTTCTACTTCCTGCGCCAGACGTTTCCCGATACTGATGCACCTTTGTGCCTGCGGTCTGTTGTCCTTTCCGTCAGCTGTGGAAATTGAGACTCATTCGGAAATTCTTCGGAACGACAAAGACAAACTTGGCAAGCATAAAAAACTTTTGGTGGTTATAACACCAGTTCTTTGGGGCATACTTATTGAAGGATTGCGGAGATCTCGATCGCCGCCTACCATTATAATTTGACTTGGAAACGAATTTTGGTCGAGCATTCACTTGATTTAGCTCAGATTTGGTAATGGTCAATCCTTCTAGAACTTTGGCCATGTTCGCCACTGTTCTCTTTTAAGTGGAGAGTCTATCATCTTGCGGGGTGAAGAAAAGGATGATGGATTCACTTTGGGTTCCAAAACCCTATATTCTAACTCACATCTCTCAGATAAGTCATCTATAGAGAGAGTGTTGGGGAGCTGTCTGGCAAAGAGTTTTAATGTTTGGGGAAGATTGTTAATAAAAACAACCTTAGCCTCATGGTCAGAAATGTTGGATTTATACCAACGTTTCCGTAATTCCCACAATATTTCGACGGGGCCAAGATTTGGCATATCTAACTGCGCATATTTGTTTATTATCTGCTCAGTTTCTGTGGGACCAAGCAAGGATTCTACCTTGTTTGTAGGCCCAAAATGGGATTAGGTAGCTTCCTAATGGCCTCAAGCTTAGGATAAATCCGTCGCTGCAATTCAGAAGGTAGTTTAGCAAAAACCTTCGACAGTTTTTGATGACTGTCATAATCAGGAAACGGGGAGAAAGCGGAGTCTACGCGCATAAAGAATAGCTCACTATCTCCATCCCAAACAGGAACATCAATATCTAAAATAGGACCTGACATTTTAAAAATCTTACGGGATCTTAAAAGCATAAATTTATAAGCAATATGAAAATTTATAAATATACTTTAACGAATCGCTTACCCACAAACAGCTTCCACAGTTGAATGAGCACAGAACAAAAAAGTCACTGTTTCCAAAAATCCGCAATTGAGCCTGTCGAGTACGTACGGTGCCGTTTCGTACGTAGGAAAGATGAACAGAGGCCCCGTTGGCCTTTGATGACAATGTATTATTATAATTATCCCCAAAAAAAATTCAACACAAATCCACGTGATGGTTCTGCAATTAATTGGCTCGTCTCGCTGGTTATACCGCAACAAGATGAGTCACGGATGTAGCCAATTGTTGGTGAAACTATCAAATCACCAGCGTAGGTATTGACAGCCGACAGAACGCACACGCGTGACGGAAGGCAGCATGCAATTGCAACGACTAACTTGCATGGTAAATTGCCGTGCTTAAATAGCATGCCATGCCTACTTGCACACCCGCGGCAATACGCAGGGAACTTGCGGTTGATTATAGTGCATATGTGGATCGATAGTTTTTCTTTGCATTCAGATATGATTTCACGCATCAGGACATCAGATGTTTCTCATTCACATTCACAAATTCTATAGTTCAATGGATTGCTATAACTAAATCAATTAAAATTAATCAATTAAATTAAAATGGATGAGTTTTCTCAAATCACCCTTCAGGAAAGGGATGTGGATTAATTCTGAACGCAGATCCTAATAACAGCTACCAAGGATTAGGTAAGAGGGCATAAACTCACTGAATAGACAACTAGCCCGCAGAACCTCTTGCATTAACTACAAACCCTCCTACAAGTTTACATTTTTTGTATTTTGTACTGGCGTATTGCCTCTGTTTGTGAGAGCAGAGTTAGCTCTAGGGCTCCAAATGTTATTCATGTTGCAATGATTCAAAGACTTGGTCACAGTACATTCGTTCTAAAGTAAATTATGCTTTTGCTTTTAATGGGAGAACTTAGAAGCCATAGAATATTAGTTTTTCATTTGAATCTGTTTTTATAATATATAATTTTATTCTATGTCGATTGCAAATGCGCATACGATTACGGTGCATAATCTTTCAGATTTGCCAATTATATTGTCTGGCAAAATTGTTCTTCTATTGACATGAATGCCAGTCTCTAATATGGCGGGGCTATGTAGATGGATACATCCAACTAAAATGGAATTTCGTCCGCGATTGAACATTCCAAATACAATTGACGCAAATCTTGTTTGATAAACTCAATCTAACGAGCCTCTGCATCTTGTATGTCAAGCATTTATTGTGAAAACCCTTTGATGAGTAACTTTTTTCATGTTGATTGATCTATATTTACTAATCGTTGTTCAGAAGTAAATGAAGGCTGTGGCTATTAATATTATCAGTTGGACCTATAAGTCCCGTATGTGCAATATTTTCGATAACAGCGTGAGAAGAGTGTAGTCAATAGTATATCTGTGATAAATCAGAAAACACGAATGAGGACTATTGAAGTAGCTACCACTGAAGTTAAGAACACGCAACTGAATTTTTTAAAGATTTTAGTTGAAAGTCAGAGATTTACCTATAATGAAATAAGGTTTGAAGCAGCAAAAGACTCAGTGAGATTCTGGAGACAGCATAGAGGCGTCGAAAAAGAATTGTAAATAAAGCATAATTATTTAAATTTGTTTTAATAAGGGACACGTTTATGCGAATTAAACCTTATTTTTAAACGATTTATATATGATTTTCAAAATAGTCACTTAGCTTCCCAATCTTCTGTAGAATACTAGAAATGAACAGTCACTGGGAAAATTAATAAATCTGCTTAGAAAATATCAGTTATTAAAGCTCGTCTAGAGGAGACTATTATTGGGAGAATTAAGGAAATTCACTTAAGGCACTCAATTCAGTCATGTGAGTAATATGTCAACCATTCCCAGATGGAAACAGACGAATCTCTGTACATATACATACCAGAATCTAACATTGTTTTCATACTTTCAATGCAATTTTTAACCTGTTTGTACGAGTGTAAATTGTAGAGCCACAAATGTGAATAGATAATGTTAAAGCATTTATGTAAGCGCATAATTTGCCTTAGAAGCGTCAAAAGTATGATTGGTGGTTCAAGAATTGTTTGATAAATTTTGGAGTCTAATATTAATTTCCATTATAACCAAAATATGCAAAATTTAAACGGCGATTACTCAATCAATTCCATGCCAGATCTCAAGAAGTGTTTGCTTAATTCAGCAGACTTAAACCACTACCGTATAAAACCTAACTCAAATACTTCGCGCAAATTAAGCAATAGAAACTCTTGCTAACGGATTCCTAGTTTTAATTTTAATCGGATGAGGCTATCGAGCTTCAATTTTGTGGCATTATCAGATATGTTGTGACACGCGGCTCCGCGTTACAACCCAACGATGCTCAATTTTGACAAATACGGTACTCTTTTAGGTCAAATAATCTAACTCCGTTCTTACACAATATTTCTCTTAACTGTGATTGTAGAAACAATCTCTGTTAGTTTCAAGCAGTTTTAATTGAGATTTCTTGAACTGTAATTTTATTTGTAATTAATAGGGTTGTTTATTAAAGATACACACCTGCGCGCAATACGCAGGAACATGCGGTGGATTATAGTGTCATAGTGGATTTATTTCTCTTCGTTGGATTATTCGCAGTTTATAAAAGTGATTTACTTTTCGCATCTAACTATACCTATCCGAATTTCAGAGTACAATGGATTATTATAATTATATAAGTTAAAACCATAGCAAACAGTGAATTAATTATTTGTGAAGTTTTTTCATTGAAGTTTTTACACGATTATAATCTATGTATCATCAGTGACAACTTTTACTAGTGACTTTATTTATATCATCATGTATTTTCATTACAATTCAGGCATTTGTGAAAGAATAATTGTTTGTGTGTAAGAAATTCAACTTTGATAACTGTATTTCATTTTGCTGCCGTCTAGAGCACGGTCAATTTGGACTAACTATGAATTTTCCATGCCACATTGTGTACAATACATTTGTGATCATTCGTACAAATCTGCTCATATCACCCGTCGGGAAAAGACCGGGGATTAATCATAAGCACTGATAACCACAGCCGCTACCAATTATATGTAGGGAGATAAGAAACCCGCAAAATACACAAACATAAATGGTGCCCCGTTACGTCGAACTCACAGCCAGCAAAGAATATTTCTGAGGCAATAACGCGTGGAGTAGCCACAGCTGCGGTGATTCTGACACCAATTCGCCGGTAATTGTGGAACTGTGGTCCGGCCTCTCGACGTCGACCTCCTGGCGCTATTCCGGGACGGTTCTCGAGCAGGCTGATGATGTGTTCATTCGTGATATGTGTTCCGGTTGATGATGCGGTGGATTGTGATTTGGACAGTCTTGAGGTGATGCGGCCTCTCTCTGGGGCAGGTGAGCTGTAGTGGTATTTCTTCCACCACTTGTCTTGACGTGCCGGCAGAACGTCATCTTGTACTTCGAGGGATTCGCGCAGGAACGGAGCTATGTCTTGCAGTGCCGACTGGAGCTTCTGTATGAAAAGTCGCATTAAGATTTCCTTGAGCAGGTTGAATTCCAAGGCTTTCTGCTCCATCTCCCTATATAGCTCAGAAGGCGTGCTGCTACCTAGGGCCATCTGGCTCATTAATTCTGTAAGCCTGTCTTCTTGATCTGGTGTCAAGCGCTGCTTGACGACGAGTTGCAGGCTCTACCATGGCTGCGCACATGTGCCCTCAGTGTATTGATGCAGAATATCTTTGAGTCCGCGTCTGAAATACATTGGAATCGTCTCCCAAGCCCTAAAAAATATTGAGCCCTCGTCTGTTATATGGGACACCTTGGCCAATAAAGTAACATCGTCGACCTACTCGTCAAGGTAGTCTGGATAGAATTGGCATATTTTATACTGTGTCCATGTGTTGGTGCGGCCTGTTTCTGGGCGAACCACCAGGCTTCCTGAATTTCCTGAACTGGACGTCATCTTATGCGTATGAGTGTTGTCGAGAATAGATGGCAATGTAACATCGTACTCACCCGTCATCCTGCGGCTGTCTTCGAGCATTGTGGTCTCGAGAGAATGTTTTTCTGTGATATATGTCTTAGAATATACTTTCCTTCGTGGAATTCATCCAAAGTGCTTGAAGTTCTCAAAATCTTGATGTTGCAGAGGAAGATATTTCCTCCGACACTAGTTACACGTTGCGTTGCTATGCAAACGTAGCACTAAGCAACGACATTTCTATAAACTATGTTTAATTATTTTAGTAAACAAATGACGAAGTTAACTATTTACGAATCGTTCATTTATCAGTTTTTGAGTATCTCGCTTCCGAGTCTGGTTCGTAGATTTTCGTTTGCTGCATTTTAACATTTCTCTCCATAATAAATGATTACAACATTATTCAATAAACATCTTTCAACACTTGCCTTGTGTTCTGATATAATATAACACTGAGGAGGAGTCTTGGAACAGGTAATTTTATTTATTATTGTGGGTCACGTACACTTCAAAGCAGATTATTGCTGAAGATATAGCTTTCCAACTTTCACCTTCCAAACGCCTCAAGTAAGTGTCAATTTAAGTATCATAATTCTTGATCATGAATGCCGATATTAAATTAGAAGATGTATTTCATTTAGGGCAGGACCTAATGGATTTAAATCTTATTGACACAGATAACAATGTAGGCATTTCAGACTCTACTGTGAATATTAGGACATCTAGCGAACTGGCATCTCAGAGTCTCTCTTCTGGTAATGACCAAAGGGCCTCTACAAAATTTGGCGACCACGCCAGTCCAAGAATATTTAGTCTACCACAGTATAAGTCAGAGAAACATGCAAGTTGGGTAGGAGATGCCCAAATGATATTTGAGGCTTATTGTATTGTGAACCCTATGGAGAAATTTGTTGCAGCATGGATGGCATTGCCTGAGAATTTCCGAAATGCTTTGGAAAATTTCAGAGACAGAACTGTGAAAGAAAAGCCGTACAACGCATTTGAGTTATTAATGGCAGAAATTCAACAGAGATATCAGCCTGGAAGAACAGCGCAAATGTGCGAATTATTACGCTTAGAAAAAATGGGACGTCAGTTACCGTCCGAATTTTATGAACGCCTTTGCACGAAAGCTTCCAGGTTGAATATATCTAGTGATGTAGTCAACTCCATTTTTACAGCTGAGTTACCAGTTAGGCTCAGAACAACAATGGAAGTGTTTGACACAATGAACATAGATTGGCCGACAAAACTCAGAGGGTTAGACGGCGTGTATAAACAGCAAGAACCACAAGTACATGCTGTAATGGCAGATTCTGTAACGATGCAGCCAGTCAGGGCAGATACCGAAAACCACCTGACCACACAAGAAAGTTTGCGTTTCTTATGTAGGGAAGTTGCTAGCTTGCGTAGTGATGTCGCACAACTTCAGAGTCAGGTCCAGTATATTAGACGCCGAAGGAGTCACTCGCGTCAACGCTTCGAAGGGCCACGCGGATGGGGCAAGGCACAGGGCGAATATGGACGCAGTGCGAAGTGCCAAGATGAAAATTATAATTACCCGCGATTAGGTGGACCCAAATGGAAAGGAAGCACAAAACCGGTTGAGAGAAATCCGTCACCGGGAAAAGGGAAAAACCCCCACTAGTAGGAGCCGTAGGGGGGGTTCCATTGCAAAGGCTCCCAGATATGCCTTTAAAAGGCATACTCAAAGCAAAAGAGGCGACTAGTACAAATAGCACCGAGATAAAAGGCAAGAGAGTCCGATTCTCACTAAGCGGGGATCTTGAAAACATTGCCGGAGTGTCCAGCAACAAGTTCATTATTAAGGATGAATTATCTGGATTAGAATTTCTCATAGACACGGGTGCTGAGGTAAGCATAGTTAGGTCAGACGTGGTGGAAGCAGATTGCCCCACATTTGATTATCAACTATGGGCCGCTAACGGTAGTCCGATTGAAGTAAAAGGGATGAAAGAAATGTCGGTAACATTAGGCCAGAAATCTTCTTTCCTATGGAATTTTCTAGTAGCCGATGTCAAGGACCATATCATTGGCATGGATTTCTTGACACATTTCAAGCTGGCATTAGACCCCAAGGCTAGGACTATCACAGAAGGCGTAGGGACATCAATAAATAATGAGTCTAACGTGTCGGCAGTTAGAACAGTCCTCTTACCTCGTCCAACAGTCGCACATGACTTTGCCGATATTATCGAGAAGCACCTAGCAGTGTTTCAACCTTTTAGTGCCAAAAAGATAGGTTTGAAAATAGGAGTAGAACACCAGATAGAATTGGTAGCTCCGTTACCTTGTTCACCAAAGGCTCAACCATTGGCACAACACAAGCAACAAGTAGCTGTGTCAGAATTTTATCAATTGCGCGAAGAGGGGATTTGTAGAAGGTCAAATTCCAATTTTGCTTCCCCAATAGTGGTAGTTCCCAAACCTGAACCGGGTCAATGGAGGGTTTGTGGGAATTATCGTCTATTAAACTCAGTGACGAAGGGTGATTCTTATCCTCTCCCTAACCAGAGTACTTTGCTCCGAGATATAATGGGATATGAGGTTTATTCAACTTTAGATCTCCAGAAAGCGTACTATCAGGTACCAATGGAAGAAAGTTCGATACCACTCACCGCAGTCAGATTTCCAGGAGGGGGATCGCATGAATTTCTTCGAATGCCTTTTGGTTTGAAAAACGCCAGTCAGACATTCCAGCGTTTGGCTGAAGAAATCCTTCAGAATTGTCCATTTGCGAGAGTATATATAGATGACATAATAATTTTTAGTCGTTCACGAGACGAACATCGCACGCATTTGGAAACGGTTTTGACCAGGCTGGAACAATATGGATTAGTGGTCAAACCTAATAAGAGTAATATTGGTTGCTCTTCAGTTAAATACCTTGGTCATATACTTTCCAAAGACGGAATTAAGCCTTTGGAAGATAAGGTCCAAGCCATTAAGGACGTAACTGAACCCAGAACTGTACGCCAGTTGCGAAGGTTCTTGGGCATGATCAGCTATTATCGTCGATTCATTCCAGGTCTAGCCGGAATTCTTGGATCGTTAACAAGCCATCTCACTCTTGAAAAGAGGACGATCAAGAAGTCTTGGCCTATCATCTTGAGTCAAGAAGACCGAGAAAATTTCCAAAAGGCCAAGGATATGTTAAGTGACGTAACCACATTAGCACCTGTAGATTGGGAAAAACCTTTCGAACTAATCACTGATGCATCAGATGTTGCATTAGGAGCAGTGCTACAGCAAAGAGATCGGGACGTAGTAAAACCGATTGGGTTTTATAGCCGTAAGCTTACTGATCGAGAAAAACGTTATGATACGTTTGGCAAAGAGCTTCTAGCCGTGTATGCCGCAGTGTTACACTTCGAGCATTACTTAGATGGTCACAAGTTTAAGTTATTGACCGATCATAAGCCATTGATCAGCATACTTGGTAAAACAGCTAGGCTTAATTACTCTCGTAGAGTAAATTCCCAAATAACACGGTTAGCAGAGTTTGATTTCACTGTGTCTCATATTGCTGGTAAAGAGAATGTGGTAGCAGATGCACTAAGCCGACCGAATGAAGCTGATGTCGATACGATATTTGAAGGTCCTTTGAAAAGTTTAGAAGAATCAATGCACGATTTCGTTAGTCAAATCGAAGAAGCGCAAGGACTGGATCCCTTTACATTGGTTTTGTCCAAAAGACCAGGATATGTGCGTAAGCTCATAAGTGGCAAGTGGTTGTTATGCGAAACATCTAGAAGTCAACCACGACCATATGTGCCATTGGAGTTACGGGCCAAGATTATCCAAGTATTACATAACATGGGTCATCCATCCATTAAAGCCACCATACGATTAATCAACGACAGATACGTATGGCCACATATGTCTAAAGATATACGGGTATGGGTAAGAGCCTGTACCAAGTGTCAAACGTGTAAGGTGTGGAGACATACCAGAACCGAGATAAAGAACATTGGAATACCAAATGGACGGTTCAGACACGTACACATAGACATTGTTGAGATGCCTGAAGTAAACGGAAACAAATACTTGCTGACTATGGTAGATAGATTTAGTCGTCAATTTGAAGTGGCGATTTTAAAAGACATGACTGCACAAGAAGTTTTGTTCGCGTTTCTACATAATTGGATATCGCGTTATGGTGTTCCGGAAAAGGTCACTAGTGATCGTGGTAGTCAATTTATGTCAGAGCTTTTCGTAAGATCTCTCAACATCATGGGAATCACTATAATTCATACTAGCGCGTATAACCCACGAGCAAATGGGATGGTAGAAAGGCTACATCGTGAACTGAAAGCTGCATTAAGGTGTACTAGTGGAACAAGCTGGATACACGATCTTCCTATAGTACTACTCGCCATGCGCAACAGATATAGGGCACAATTAGGAACTTCCATATCAGAATTAGTTTATGGAGAACCATTAAGGTTGCCTGGAGATCTTCTAATTGAAACTCCAAGTAGTCTTGATTGGGCTTCTAGTTATGTAGATTGGTTTGTAGGAGCACTTAGAGACAAGATGTGTCGTTTGGCCCCAACCAAAACTAGAAAACCTAAAACTAAATGCTATGTGTCCTCTGATTTAAAATCGGCATCGCATGTTTATATTACTAATGAGAATAGGAAGAATTGCCTAACACCATTTTATAAAGGACCATACAAGGTCAAGAGGATGACTGATAAGAATGTCATCATAGAAATAAATGGCATTGAGGATTGTGTTACGTTGGATCGCTGTATTCCCCAGTTTATCTGGATTGACGGTGTGACCGAATCAAAAGATGCGTTGAATGACCGTTCCATGGGCGAATCTGAGGTGTGCAATCCCATCATGCAGGCACATAATGAAATGCAGAACTCTGAAGGACCATTGTCTAACATAGCAAAATCTTATTCTACTGAACCACAGCATGAAAACTATTTGTCGATACAAGATGATTTTGAAGAACCAGCGAATGTTGTACCGGGCGAGATGACGACGACAGGTGCGCCAATATGCACAACTCGTTCTGGAAGAATACATCGTCAGCCGAAGAACGATGATTACATCTACTATTAGTCGTTCCTCTCTTTTTTTTGAGAAGGTGGTGTATGTAGAGGAAGATATTTCCTCCGACATTATTTACACGTTGCGTTGCTATGCAAACGTAGCACTAAGCAATGACATTTCTATAAACTATGTTTAATTATTTTAGTAAACAAATGACGAAGTTAACTATTTACGGATCGTTCATTTATCAGTTTTTGAGTTTCGTGCTTCCGGGCTGGTTGTAGATTTTCGTTTGCTAAATTTTAACATTTCTCTCCATAATAAATGATTACAACATTATTCAATAAACATCTTTCAACACTTGCCTTGTGTTCTGATATAATATAACACTGAGGAGGAGTCTTGGAACAGGTAATTTTATTTATTATTGTGGGTCACGTACACTTCAAAGCAGATTATTGCTGAAGATATAGCTTTCCAACTTTCACCTTCCAAACGCCTCAAGTAAGTGTCAATTTAAGTATCATAATTCTTGATCATGAATGCCGATATTAAATTAGAAGATGTATTTCATTTAGGGCAGGACCTAATGGATTTAAATCTTATTGACACAGATAACAATGTAGGCATTTCAGACTCTACTGTGAATATTAGGACATCTAGCGAACTGGCATCTCAGAGTCTCTCTTCTGGTAATGACCAAAGGGCCTCTACAATAGCTTCGTCGATATAAACAAATGCATTCCTCATTAGACTATCTGGCTTTGCATTTTCAGGCGTCAAAACACGTAATAGTTTTCTATTGATACGGATTAAAAACCAGAGATTTATGACTTTATAGCATAGTAGCCATAATTATCAATATTATTACAGCAACTCAGGGCAGTCCCAATATTAGAATACATACGGTGTAGCCGGAAACTTGGATGCGGCCTGTTAACGTATTTTTGAGATTAGACTATCTGAAAATTTTTTCCTAAACGTAACTATGTATGACGAGCTATTATAATATTGCTTTAGGCCATTCCTGCTACCGGAATTTCAAAACTAATTCTTGAAACAATTAAATTTCAATTCAATAAAATAAAACTGGCAGGAATCTAGCAAAATTTTAGAAATATCCAAGATGATGCGTCTTTTCATGTAAAAATCTTTGAAATTTAAAGACTGTATAAGCGCTATACGCACGATACGGAAAAAATGAACGCTGCAATCTGACGCAAATC
The DNA here is from genome assembly GCA_029291075.1 of Eudiplozoon nipponicum. Classification (NCBI taxonomy): domain Eukaryota; kingdom Metazoa; phylum Platyhelminthes; class Monogenea; order Mazocraeidea; family Diplozoidae; genus Eudiplozoon; species Eudiplozoon nipponicum. The sequence continues at coordinate 63,711 of JAQBSW010002741.1, read as the reverse complement.
TGGGCTTTTAAGATAAACCAAATCAAAAATCACAATTAGGCTTATACGAAACGACAATATATATATATATATATATATATATATATATATATATATATATATATATATATATATATACTTCTGTATTTAAAATTGTAACCAACGATTTCCCGGTCACTTTTGCGCTCAGTCACCACGAATTGCGAGCAAACTAAGGTAAAACAACACATTCATACTGCTATGATGTTCTGGGTTTTTGCATCTTCTTACCTTGATTAGACGCATTGTTTCAACGACATAATTAAGACAATCAGTTTAGACCTTGTGGCCAACTATCCATCTCAAATCTGCCATTTAAAAAAATAAATCAAGCTTAGTTTTCGTGTGAAATTCAATTAAATTATAGCGCTAGGATACGCTTATAAGCATAATGAGTTTTAAAAAAGCTTTCCTTTTAAGCATTTTACAATGGTTGCTGGAAATCCATCGGAAACCAATGTTTTTCAACCGTTACTTGCAATTTATCAAGAGGAACACTGAATCATAGCATCAAATGCGACATGCAGATATAAAGTATTGTGATGCCTTTACTGTGTTATCAATTTTCTCCATCAAATGTGCTATAAATTTATTCTCTGGTTGGACCAAATAATTTAACTGTCTATTCCAGATCGGTAATTTTAGACGTGTCTAATCTTCACGTTGGAATGTTAAAATGTACTAAAATATAACGGCAGTATATAATTACAAATTTACCGATAAACTGGACATTATATTTACAAAAGGAGTTGCCTTGATGCTTCATTTGTTTCGTGAAATTCAACTGATGAAGGCCTACGGTAAGCAAGGCCGAAATATATTGATGAAAGAAAATTACTGGAACAATGAAAGCTGTGTTAGTCAAAACGCAGATCAGGTAATATTATATTTACAACTCTGTTTAAATTCCAAAAGCTTCCTTATGGGCCATTCATCAGTAGTTTCGAAAAATGTATACGCTAGGATTTGTTTCCAGCTAACATTTTGATCATCGTCTTGCAACTCACTCACATTAGTAAATAATCTGCTCATAAAACGCTAGTTTCAAATCTAACACAACTGACTTGTTGTCCATTGTTACTACTGACTAACCTCTTGGCTGTCAGTTTGTACATAAGGCCTAACAATAATTCCCATTTACGATAGACGTGGAAGTGAAATTGATTTAAAGTCCAAAGTTAGAAAACGATTATAATTTTATTCAGATATAAACTCAAATTTAAGTATGATTTTATACGCAATTCTCCTACAAATCGAATAGCCTTCCTATTATTCATTTCTTAGTAATATTGTTCAGCGTCTTTCAACTCACATATGGTTGTGCAAATTACGCGCAATAAATGCAAGGTTAAAACTAAACGAATCGTGATTATTTGTACGTGTTCAGATTACTATCCTAATAAGCCATCCTAGATCTCTCATCACAATAAGCATTTACGTCATATTTAAAAACAAATTAAATTAATTTCTGATTGAATTATATGATTATAAATAAATTGAATTTATTATCTAAACAATACTTACAATATAAAATTTATTTCTCTTGAAATTACAAAAGCTTCTTAATTATTTATATCTGGTTTGCGATCCTCATATAAAAACCAGCTCTATTATGATCTTACATTTGTCAGTATAAACTGAGCCTTGTATAATGTAGAAAAGCAAATTTACTTCATAATCTGGTTTCTTCCTTATCTTTGTTATTAGACATACTTTACCAAATACCAGAGGTGTATCTGCCGAGATCAAAATCAGGGTCTTGCAATTCAGTTGTGCATGCCATGAATCCGCACATTAAATGCAAGTTTACAACTCCAATTATCCCGATTTGCTGCGTCTGTTTTGAACAATTTATCCTCATGTTTATCAAATTTGACCTATCGTCCTATCGATACATTCAAGATCTGTCATGATGAATAAGAAACCACGCCAAACCTCAAATGAAATTAAATCTATATATAATGACAGGATATCATCACGTAAAGACTACAGATATTATCTTAACTATATGTATGAATTAAAATTCATGAGAACTACAATAATGATTTTTTCTTAATTAGGCATTCATTAGTAGTTGTCAGAAATTCATCATCGGGTAGAAAACCGCGAATTATATTTTTTCAGTATTTGGCAATAAAACGCTAAATTCCGATTTAAGGAAAAATTATACTTTTCTGGTGTTTTTTCTACAGGTTAGCCCATTGGATGTCAATTTAGACCCAATTTACAAACACTTCATCAAAAATCTGAGATATAAAAATGAATTTACGTGTAATGGCATCAGTTAACTTTCAATATATTGCAGTTTTGCACTAAAAATTACGTACGACTTTCAAAGCATTGCACCTAGAATTCAAACAGCTGCCTTATTTAGCTTTTCTTAGTATTCTCCATAAATACAACTTTAGAGAATTTTTCGCAGTAGTTTGACGTTCCTCGTGTTGCAACTCATCCAAAACAGTATTGAATTCGAGAATTAAGTGCAAGTTTGAGTTTAAAAGCAGCATAATTATTTCTCCTTATTTAAATTGATTACAACAATCAAACTACTCATGCATTTAAATTGTGCGGTGAGTCATGATGTGACCGGCGATAACCACAGAAAACAGGATTCCAACACCAAAATATTTACCATCTCGAGTGTACTTTAAATATCATTGGACAGAACACCTTTTTTTCCAATTTGTGTGGGGGAAGTGAGATACTGAATAGTTTGACAATTGTTTATATAACGCGTGCACCTTGTGATCTTGGTACAAAACTGTGATCAGTTAGATTTTGGTGAGCAAATTCCACATCCACTTGTGAAATGTTTTCCTATGTATAGAATAGATAGCTAATTTTTTTTATGTTAGTAGAAGTTGGGAAATTAACTTCCATCTGAATTTTATAACAGATTCAATTAGAAATCCTTCGGGGTTTTTATTTCGCAAGATGTTGTAAACAGTATATTAATAGCAGAATTACTTACTTTATTAAGATTTAATCTGAATGTTTAGTGGCCAACAGGAAGCTAATGTAAGTATGTATTAGGTGTTGCGAAATTAGTAACAAATTAGTTCAGCTGTGACTAGAAGGATAAACCATAACTGCATGAACAGGTAGTATAATCTTATGCACATTCGGTTCATGCTTACTAGCGACTCATAAGTAGGAGCCGGTATTACACCTTTTAACCACTATATATTTGGGTGAGGAATGTGGGCAAATAAGACGGTAAAATCTCCTAGACGAATGTGTAAACCTATAATAGTGAAGCTAACATCATATGAAGTCTCTAAAATGCGACTTCCACACTAACTCCATCTATATAATACATATATCGAGTCTGTAAAAGATACTAACACTATAGCTATTGTGTCAGTAACCGATACCAACATTTTAGTATCGAAAAGATACATGGTATGAACACTATGGTTGCGGAGTCGGTACATGGTACCATCATGATGGATACCAATTTGTGCTATAGTTCACTGAAAGTGAGAATTACAACTATTTCTGAACACATGTTACTCCAGTAAATCTATACACTCTGACTTTGATCGATATCAGTTATCACATTTTCGGTAAGCATAGCATCGATAAATTAATATATAAGTTAAATACTGTTTGTTGCAAAGAACTAATATATATGCAAGTATGTATTAGGTGTTGCGAACTTATACTTTCCGTTCATGCTGTCTTTGGTTTATCCTTCTGGTCACAACTGAACTAATTTGTTACTATGCAAACAGTTCTTATGAACCTTCCGTCTATTGTGCACCAAAGAAAAGTCCATCAACTAATAGATACTGCCATTCTTCTTTTATGCCAATGAAGCATAAAAAATGACTATAACTGCTAATATTTGACTTGCTTGTTAATTTGATATATTTGGTCGGTTTGGTTTAGTTTATTGTTAGATGAGCGTCAAGTGGAACTAAACAGAAGAACATTCGTGCCGTGGAAATCTATTGCCAAGCAGGACCCAATGGTGAGGCATGATTAATTGAGCCTTATTGGCATAGATGCCAATCTTAAGAAGTCTATCATGCGAGAGGCCAAGATCAAAATTTGTAAATCTATATCTATGTAGCTTCCTGATGAATATTTTGCAGACAGCTCAAACTATTGTACTTGAAACATAAGCATGACATAATTTAATTCAATATATAACAGTTAAATACTGTTTGTTGCGATGAACAAATATATATATATTCAAGTATGTATTAGGTGTTGCGAACCTAGTAACAAATTAGTTCAGTTTTTACCCGAAGGATAAACAAAAGACAGCATGAACGGAAATTATAATCTCATGCACATTCGTTTCGTGTTTACTGGCGACTCATCAGTAGGAGCCGGTATTACGCCTTTTAACCACTATATATTTGGGTGAGGAATGTGGGATAATAGGACGGTATACAGTTAATGAATCTATTTTGACTCATGGAGTTTGAAACCAATTTTACGAAATATTGCTTAGTGTATTTATAAAATATTAAACAATATTTTACGTTTAGACAAAACATATCATGAAAATATCTTTAGATTGACGACAATTTTTTGATAAATCACTCTGCTCTCGGATGGAAAATAATACGAAAATACGTGTTACATAGCGAATACAAGGACTTGCAACATAATTCAATTTACAATTATGTTAGATATCTAACTTACTGGGTCGTGGTAGAAATGATTATTTAGAGAGCTGCCAGAAGAATTAAATTAGAGCACATTTTATTATAGGACAATATTTTGTCACGTGTTACATTACTTTTATGACATAATCTTTAGGAGGATTAATGATATTTTATCTGTTCATCCGGTAATGTCTCATGGTGAATTTGGCATACCGTTCTTGTTTTATATGAACTGACAACTTACTTGGAAAGCTCCGATTAATACTGTGCAATATTGGGCTGATAGGCAAACAAAAGATGTTTCAGCTTCTCTTCTTCTAAAAGCTCAGAAGGAAAGGTACCATTATATATCTGCCAAAGAAATTTGTCTATTTTATTTATTTTTTGTATCACACTGATACAAATTGTAGGTCGCTAAAAACCAGAGAAACTAATAAGACGAATGTAAGTGTAGTTTGTTAGTGTCTTTATACTAATGTTTAACTGAATACAAAGACTGGTAAAATCAATTTTCCGCAGAATATCCAGGTTTTCCTGTTGTGTATACTAACTTTATCCTCAGTATGTCATCCAGGAAGTCAGCGATATGTCATTTGAACAAATAGTAATACGTTTCATAATGATTCAATGATTTATTCTACAATAAGTTGATATTTTTACATTCAGCAACGTAAATGCTACTTTATCAAATAACCCAAGAATTTGTGATTTTACCATATCTTTCGGATTTATTTCAACGGTTTGCATGTATAATGGCATGAAACGTAAACAGATTATCTGCAAACTGCTTTAACACTTGCTTATAACTTTGCTGGTGAATACATTTTTTGCACATTCGGAAATGTGATCAAGACCAGAGTGTATGGATTTACTGAAGTAACAAGTCTTCATAAATAATTGTAATTCTCAATTTCGTTGAACTACAGCATACATTTGTAACGAAACAAATGAATGGCCGACATATTGCGTAAATTAAATTCAATTGTATTTACTTTGCACCAATGAGAAAAAAGCGACACTTGCCGCTTAACCAATAGTGTGCAAGTAGGTATGGCATGTTATTTAAGCATGGCAATTTACCATGCAAGTCAGTGGTTGCATTTGCATTCTGGTTCGCGTTACGCGTGTGCGTTCGGTCGGCTGTCAATACCTACGCTGGTGATTTGTTAGTTTCACCAACAATTGGCTACATCCGTGACTCATCTTGTTGCGGTATAACCAGCGAGACGAGCCAATTAATTGCAGAACCTGAACGACGTTATCCACATCGTGATTACAACTCTACAATAAGAACGACAACAACCAGAGTCCACCCAAGGCTCTAGGACATCTTCACACTCTGAATAATTCAGGAGAACGCACGACCAGGCCCTCTTAAGGGCCCCCTATCAGTAACAAATCTCTATTCAGAGCACCTTAACCGAGTTTGTAACGTCGTACGGCATTTACTTGAAGCCGGGGCGTTTACAAAATTGGCGACCGCGCCAGGATATTGATTATTGTTCTGATTTTCTTGGTATAAATAAAATTGACTTCCTTTTTCATTTATTTGGGATAAAAATCGATTAACATTTGCGTTTTCTCTACCGTGATCGTGGTCTTCTGGGAATTTTGTTGGGTATATATTCGTGGATTTGTGTTGAATTTTTTTTGGGGAATAATAATAATAATAATACATTGGCATCAAAGGCCAACGGGGCCTCTGTTCATCTTTTCTACGTACAAAACGGTACCGTACGTACTCGACAGGCTCAATTGCGGATTTTTGGAAGCAGTTACTGTGACGTGCTTTTGTTCTGCGCTCATTCAACTGTGGAAGCTTTTGTGTGGGTAAGCGTTTCGTTAAAGTATATTTATATATTTTCATATTGCTTATAAATTTATGCTTTTAAGATCCCGTAAGATTGTTAGAATGTCAGGTCCAATTTTAGATATTGATGTTCCTGTTTGGGATGGAGATAGTGAGCTATTTTTTATGCGCGTAGACTCCGCTTTCTCCCCGTTTCCTGATTATGACAGTCATCAAAACTGTCAAAGGTTTTTGCTAAACTACCTTCTGAATTGCAGCGACGGATTTATCCTAAGCTTGAGGCCATTAGGAAGCTACCTAATCCCATTTTGGGTCTACAAAACGAAGTAGAATCCTTGCTTGGGCCCACAGAGACTGAGCAGATAATAAACAAATATGCGCAGTTAGACATGCCAAACCTTGGCCCCATCGAAATACTGAGGGAATTACGGAAACGTTGGTATAAAACCAACATTTCTAACCATGAGGCTAAGGTTGTTTTTATTAACAATCTTCCCCAAACATTAAAACTCTTTGCCAGACAGCTACCCAACACTCTCTCTATAGATGACTTATCTGAGAGATGTGAGTTAGAATATAGGGTTTTGGAACCCAAAGTGAATCCATCATCCTTTTCTTTACCCCCGCAAGATGATAGACTCTCCTCTTTAGAGAGAACAGTGGCGAACATGGCCAAAGTTCTAGAAGGATTGGCCATTACCAAATCCGAGCTAAATCAAGTGAATGCTCGACCAAAATTCGTTTCCAAGTCAAATTATAATGGTAGGCGGCGATCGAGATCTCCGCAATCCTTTAATAAATATGCTCCAAAGAACTGGTGTTATAACCACCAGAAGTTTTTTATGCTTGCCAAGTTTGTCTTTGTCGTTCCGAAGAATTTCCGAATGAGTGTCAATTTCCACAGCTGACGGATAGGACAACAGACCTCAGGCACAAGGGTGCATCAGTATCGGGAAATGTCTGGCGCAGAAAGTAGAAGACCGTACCTTCTGCACATCAACGGCATCAACGGCGCTACAGGGAAGAAGCCAACTACAATCCGACATCCCTGTCGACTCTTTTCGTCCACGCCGAATTTTTCACATGGAGAACCAAACGGACAACGCCGGTCGCAATCACCAGCCTACTTGTTTGCATGACCCGGCCAAACAGCCCAGCGAGCTTCTGCACCTTCTTGATTTCAAAACTGGCGAAGAGTTCATCGTAGACACAGGTGCGGCAGTCTTAGTTCTCAAAGGTGATTCAATGGCCGAGATGTCGCTAGGCGTCCTTCTCGCAACAGCTACAGGCGAGCCCATACCAACATATGGCTGCCGGTACCGCACACTCAACATAGGTCTACGACGTGAATTTTCCCACAACTTCATCATTGGCAAGGTCTCACATAATATAATAAGCCTTGATTTCCTTCTAAAATTTCGGCTCATTGTTGATCTTGCCAATCAAAAGATCATCGACCCTTCCACCGGACTTGAACAAAGCTTTTTGGACACTTGCCTCCGAGCGTTTGGAGTTACAGGTCATTCAGCCAACCCCAGTGCATCATTCAGCAGAGATATCAGCAGCTCTTCAAAAATACAAGTCACTTTTCGATCTTAACAAGTCAGAGCTACGAGTCTCCAACACGATGCATCATATCGTCACAGAAGGACAACCTGTTGCACTCAAGAGGCAACCACTGGCTCCTGCTAAGCTGAAAGCTGCCCAAGAAGAACTCTCAAGGCTTATGGAAGAGGGAATCATCAGACCATCGAAAAGTTCATGCGCGTCACCACTGCATTTAGTCTCTAAATCAAACGGATCGTACAGAGCCAGCGGAGACTACCGTAAGCTAAATTCAGTGACAAAATCTGATGCATGTCCTATTCTAAATATCAACACTTTACTTGTAAAACTCAACGGCAGCAATTTCTTCTCAGTGATTGACCTCAGACAAGCGTACCATCACATCCCGGTAGCACCAGATGATATCGAGAAAACTGCTGTCATCACTCCATTTGGCCTTTTTGAATATCATTACATGCGTTTTGGACTTAAGTGTGCTACTCAGACATTTCAAAGATTCATGAACAACATAATTCGCGACGACTCTGCTTATTGTATGTCATATCTCGATGACATTATAGTATTCAGTCCAGATCTAGAATCTCATACGAAACATCTACGAAATATCCTCTCACGCTTATCCAACCACGGACTCAAGATCAACTGTGGCAAGACGCAGATTGCAACTTCATCCGTCGACTTCTTAGGGCATCGTATCACGGCCCAACGTATTCAACCGTTGCCGTCAAACACGAATTCAATCACCAATATCAAGTCACCAAGGACTGTGAGCGAGTTGCAGAAAATCCTGGGAGTACTAAACTATTATCGCAAGTTCCTTCCGGGCCTTTCAAAACAACTTTATCCTTTGTGCAGGCACCTGCGGAACCGAAAAGGACTTAGCAAGAATTCCATCATTGCTTGGTCATCCGAAGACGAGGAATTACTTCGACTTGCCATCAACTCGTTAGCAAATGCCACAATGCTAACGCATCCAGATTTTGAAAAGCCATTTTTACTCACGACAGATGCTTCTGAATTCGCTATTGGAGCTACGTTGGAACAAGAGATCGACGGAGTTCGGAAGCCTATCAGTTTCTACTCGCGTACTCTCCAACCAGTAGAAACGAGGTGCGACACTTTCGGCCGAGAACTTCTCGCCATCCACGACGCAGTGCGCCATTTTATCAGCATCAATGGCAGTAGCAGATTTGATGTTTTCACAGATCATGCACCACTAGTTAGCGCACTTCGAAATTCAACTTCATCTATCGCCAAGTATCCTGACAGAGTGGAATGACAGCTTTCTCGTCTCAGCAAATGACAATTTGACGTCTTTCACGTCAAGGGCAAAGACAACTTCATTGCAGATGCCCTGTCCAGGCCAGATGTCTCTCTACAGTCCTCCGTTCTACCAACTCTACAACCACTTTCGCCGTCACCATTCACTGTCAACTCGGTGGCACTCAGTGTACCTGCACTAACGCCAACTCTCCTGCGAACTGAACAACGCGATGACATTCATATTCATAGATCAATAGCCCGTCACCCAACCAAGTTCATATGCCGTCTGTGGGAAGGCTTACCAATTGTTTACTTCACGGGTACGCAGCCCAACAAGCCAGTTCTGCCGACCAGCCTTCAGAGAAAAGTTTTCGATTCAATTCACTCAATTTCTCACCCAGGAAAGCCAAGCGACTGTCCGACTTCTTACAGATCGTTTCTGGGGTCACAGACTTAGGCAGAATGTCAAAACGATGGGTCTCCGAGTGTGCTATTTGTCAGAAAAATAAGATCACACGACACACTCGTTCTAAGTTGCAACAATTTTGAACTACTTCTCGCCTAGCCATCGTCCACATCGACATAGTTCATCTGGCAAAGGTTCAAGGTTTCAGCTACCTTCTAACTATGATCGATAGATTTACACGGTGGCCTGCGGCATTACCTCTTGGCACCATTTCTGCAGACGAAGTAACTAATGGTTTTATCTCTGCATGGATATCCAATTATAGTGTTCCCAATGAGGTCATCACGGACAGAGGCACTTGCTTCTCATCTGATCGTTTCAAAACCACCTTGCGGTACATGGGATGCATCTTACGCCAGACGACTGCCTACCATCCCCAAGCTAATGGCATGGTAGAGAGAATGCATAGGGAACTCAAAGCTGCTTTAGCATCCTCGTCCATTAATGGCAACTGGGTCGATGCACTACCTTTAGTTCTGCTTGCCATGCGTTCCCGTACTCGTGAATCCATTAAAACATCTGCGTCACAACTCTTGTATGGCATGGATCTACGCCTGCCTAGTCAGCTCCCACGTCTACTACCAGCACAAGATGACCCACCAGACGAAGCTACCCGCCTTCGACTTCATTTCGGTAACATGTCTGAACAACAGCCGAGACACACGCCTCGTCCAGTCTTCGTTCACCCACAGCTCCACAGCTGCATGAGAGTACTCGTTCGCAACAATAATGCTGTTGCACCACTACAACCAAAGTATCGCGGTCCATACCCGATTTTGCTCAGACAGCCAAAATACTTCATCATTATGCAAGGCGCTACACCGACATCAGTAAGCATAGACAGGTTGAAACCGTTTATCGAACCGCTTGATCCTGAGAGCGTTCAACCTTCTACACACGTCTCAGGCTCCGTCTGCCCACAATCTCAATAACCTGCTTTGTATAACGCGTAATTGATTTTTTTTAAGCATTAATATTAACTATCAAAATTTTTTTTAACCTTACGTTATTTTTCGTATTTGTCTCACGTGGCATAACCAGCTGTTTTTAGCTAACAATTGTGTAGCATTTTTGAACAGTTCTTTGGTATTATGCCATCTCTGAGGCAATGTTCGTGTACATATTTTTATGCAGTTACCTTTGATTTTAATGTATATATTTTTACATAATGTATTTCTCACACATGACATTACACTGCCTATTTTGGTATGACCAGCTACTTAGAGCTAACGCTTTCGTGTAGCAACACTAAGAAGTGATCAGCTTCATATCATGGTACAGGCCACTTTCAATGCATATCTCAACTTTATCAATTGCACAAAGACCACTCTACAAATGTCATGACCACAACGTCGAGCACTCTAGCTCCTTTGGTCGTATACAAACACATTGACAACGATCCAACCTGCTTAGGTTTTAGCTTAAACCTGGCAAATTCAGAGGCGATTTACCTCGAAATCTTCACGCTGCGGCTCCCAAAACTTACACTGCTCTATTTTGCCTCACGTGGTATGACCGACCACTAGAGCTAACAATTTGTGTAGCAATTCCTAGTGGTAACCTGGCATCATATCATTGTTGAAGCAACCAACAAGCATATTTAAGCCCAGCATTTATGGGTTCATCATATTTTTGCTTAACTTGGTTCGAACTCTGTCATACATTTCTTATCTAGCCTCGCAGAGAGGAATTCTTTTTCTTTTTTCAGAGAGGAAAGTGTTGTAACGACACAAATTAATGGCCGACATATTGCGTAAATTAAATTCAATTATATTTACTTTGCACCAATGAGAAAAAGCGAAACTTGCCGTTTAGCCAATAGTGTGCAAGTAGGCAGGATATGCTATTTAAGCACGGCAATTTACCATGCAAGTCAGTGGTTGCATTTGCATTCTGAATAGCGTTACGCGTGTGCGTTCTGTCGGCTGTCAATACCTACGCTGGTGATTTGATAGTTTCACCAACAATTGGCTACATCCGTGACTCATCTTGTTGCGGTATAACCAGCGAGACGAGCCAATTAATTGCAGAACCTGAACGACGTTATCCACATCGTGATTACAACTCTACCACGAGAACGACAACAACCAGAGTCCACCCAAGGCTCTAGGACATCTTCACACTCTGAATAATTCAGGAGAACGCACGACCAGGCCCTCTTAAGGGCCCCCTATCAGTAACAAATCTCTATTCAGAGCACCTTAACCGAGTTTGTAACGTCGTACGGCATTTACTTGAAGCCGGGGCGTTTACAAATTTGGCGACCGCGCCAGGATATTGATTATTGTTCTGATATTTTTTGATTTAATTAAAACTGACTTCCTTTTTCATTCATTTGGGATAAAAAGTCGATTAACATTTGCGTTTTCTCTACCGTGATCGTGGTCTTCTGGGAATTTTGTTGGATATATATTCGTGGATTTGTGTTGAACTTTTTTTGGGGGATATAATAATAATACATTGGCATCAAAGGCCAACGGGGCCTCTGTTCAACTTTTCTACGTACAAAACGGTACCGTACGTACTCGACAGGCTCAATTGCGGATTTTTGGAAGCAGTTACTGTGACGCAAGACCAGGCCCTCTTAAGGCCCCCCTATCAGTAAAAAATCTCTATTCAGAGCACCTTAACCGAGTTTGTAACGTCGTACGGCATTTACTTGAAGCCGGGACGTTTACACATTGATATCCATCATGTAAGTACCATGTCCCGACTCTGCAAGTACAGTGCTAGTACCATGTAACATTTCGGTACTATAATGTTGGTATCGGTTACTGACACAATAGCCATAGATTTAGTATCCTTTACAGAATCTGTATTGATATTGTTTAAAGTGTGTTTCGAGACTTCTTATGATGCTAGCTTCATTACTATATGTTTACACATTAGTCTAGCAAATCATACCGTCCTATTATCCCATAATACTCACCCAAATATATTGTGGTTAAAGTGCGTAATACCGGCTCCTACTGATGAATCCCCAGTAAGCACGAAACGAATGCGCATGAGATTATACTTTCCGATCATGCTGTCTTTATTATATTTACTTGCATAATGGTTAGTTCTCCGCATCAAATTGTATTTAACACGAAGCTAATGTGTATGGAACAACAGCAGAGCGACGCCTTGAGCAGTAACTCACACTCATCTCAGAAAGACTCTTGACCTTAAAGAATGAATATTGTGTCCTCCGGTGGGATGTGTGTTTAGTGAAGCACAAGGTATAAAATTTAAGAAGAGGTAGGACACGTTCTCGCGGTCAAAGGTAAATTTCAAAGTACGAGGAGGCGAATCGCGTGAGGGATTTCAGTGACATGGCGAGTGCAAAGATTGTAACTTTATACGGTTGGGTGGTACCCGATGGAAATTAGTATTCGTCCTATGGCCAGTCGTAACGCACTGGAAAATTAGATGAAACCACACTACTAGGATGCATAGAGTGTCTGCACATGAAAGGCTCAAGGGAGGGAATAAACAGCTCATCTTATAATTATTGAGGTTACGTTTAAGAGCTTCGACGGAAGATGCATACAAAAGTTCAGGGAATAGATTAATTTCCTTGTCCTTTTTTGATGCAAAAATGTGTTTGCATTCACCGGCCTCCTGATTATTCCGAATAATTCGACTTCCACTTTCGGCATCCTTTTTCAACCAAAAGCACATTCTACAAACAATTTTACAATCAATATGTCAAATGGAAAATATAGTTTAATCTTTAAAAGAAACATTTTGTCTCATTTATACTTATTGTTAGTTCTCTTAGGAATTATTGCCTTTTCACTAGGTAAGCGTATATCAAATTTGTTTGTGCACGTTTCTGCATGTGCACACTCATCATTATAAAATAAAATTGATTAAATAACAAATGCTAATGACTCACTAGATAAGCGTACTGCATGGCTCTGTTTATGTGTTCTCGTTTGTTTTGGATTGAGGAGTAATCAGGTATCGCATTGGTTCACTCATCCCAGTGATATTACAGCGATTTACCATCTGACGATTCAATAGATAAACGTATGCCACGCCTGTGTGTGGGCATTTGTCTTAGATTAATGAATAACTTGTTACATATAATTAAAATCACGCGTATCACTCAAACTATTAAAAACTAAATAATAAATGTCAATTTCTATTTATACGAAGTTATTAAATTATTCATCCCAAGCCCTTTGTAAGTTAATATTAATCCAGTGTTCTTATCATTTTACTTGCGCGATTTTCTTATTCTGTTTCGTGCGTAATACGATCACAAATTGATATTCCTCTGCAATCATCTCAATTAACAGTGTGTTATGTCTATACTGTAGGACATGCAAGGTACTATTTATTGACATGGTCATATTTGAATGCGGTTTTATGTTCCTCTCTTCTTATCTTAATCTGACGTATGATTTCACCCATAAACATAAGGTTACAGTCGTTACATGGAATATGATGAACTCCAGATGTATCTAATGGTTCTATTTTCTCCTTTGTTTGTGCAGTTTAGTTCCTAGGGTAAGGGTTTTTTTAAAATAGTACGTGTATTGTATTTCAATGCTACCGTTTTTCATCTCATTACTATGCTTCGAGTCAGATATTATTATGATACTCTGATCCTCTTTTGTTTTGCTTGACTTCTCGTACATCTGTCAGATTTTGATTAGAGCACAGTGTGATCCAATGTGGTGGAAATTTTTAGCCGCATATTTGATTATCATCTATGGGCTGCCAACGAAAGTCGAATTGTGGCTAAGGGTGTTAATGAATTGAAAATGCCATTTGGGCAAAAATAGCTATCCATGTGGCATTTTATGGTCGCTGTCATAAAGGATAACGTTAATGGGATAAAATTTCTTATCCATTTCAACCTCGATTTAGATACCAAATCCAGGACCATTGGACAAAGCATGGGGATAGTGACTTTTACTGAGACTGGGATCTCAATAATTAAGTCGGTGAAACTACCTAAACCCATACTCAACTATGACTTGGCGGAAGTCATTGAGAAACCACTGGTTGTGTTTCTGCCTTTCAGTGCTAAGCGGAGTGGTCTAAAGTTAGGCATAGAACAACAAATCGTGTTGGCGACATCCCTTCTATTTTGCCGAAGGCTCAATTGTTTGCACAGCATAAACAAAAAATCGTCTATGAAGAATTTAATCAATTAATGGAAAACGGAATTTGTAGGCGTTTAAATTTACAAATTTAAACCAAGTCCATTGAGAATTTATGATAATTATTGTCTAGTGAATTTTGTAATAAAAGGTGATTCGTATCATCTATCAAACCAGAGTACTTTTCTCTGGGATATAATGGGGGAAGCGTATTATCAAGTACATATGGTGGGAGAATCTACACCTCTCAATCCATGGAGGAAGAGCGATAGCATTTGAATTCCGAATTATCTAAGTTTGTACATTATGGGTTACTAGTCAAGCTAGAAAACAGCAGGATATTTTACTTAAGTGTGAAATTTCTTGGCACTCTATTTCCAAGGATGTAATTAAACCCATGGAAGATAAGTTCGAAGCGATCAGTGATGTGCCAGAACCCAGAATCGAACGCCACCAGCTTAGAATTTGAGGATGATAAGATACTAACATCGTCTTATATCGAGTTTACCTGGAATTTTAGAATCGATATCTCGATATGTAGTTCGTGAGCGGAGCACAATCAAAAAGTCCAGGACTATTAATTTAACCTGGACGATAATGAGAAATGCCAGAAGACCAAAGATATGGTAAGCTAAATCATCAAATAAGCAACTAAGTACTGGTCAAAGATGCTTCCAATGTAGCCATAGGGGCAACGTTACATCAGATATATTGTAACACGCGGCTCCGTGTTACAATCCAACAATGTTCGTTTGTTATAAATACAGTGCTCTTTAAGGTCAAATATTCTAACTCTGTTCTTACACAAAATTTCTCTTAACTGTGATTTTAGGAACAATCTCTGTTAATTACAAATAAAATCACAGTTGGATTGTAACACGGAGCCGCGTGTTACAAGATAGTGGTAAAGTAAAGCGATATGACACGCTTGGGAAGAAGTTATTTGCGGTTAATGCTGGATTGCTGCATTTGGGCACTACTTCGATGTACATCAGTCCATGTTATTGACTGATCATAAGCCGTTGATAGGTGTCCTTGTGAAGACGAACAAGCTTAATTATATTCGGCGGGTGAATTCACAAATAATCTGACTTGCAGAATTTGAATTTACCATATCTTATATCTCCGGAAAAGAAAATATTGTGACAGATACTCTCAGTTTGGTTGGTCGGAGCATTGAGATATAAAATTAGTCATTTAGCTCCAATCACGACCAAAAGTGTATGGTTTACATGCAACGTATCTTCAGATTGAAAGTTGGCATCTAATGTATGCATAACTAACAAAACCAATCAAACTAGTCTGAATTAGTTACATAAGGGCCATTTAATGCCAATCGTATGACTGGTAAAATGCATTTATTGTAGCGAGTATCACATTAAAGTGTGTTGCACCGGATCGCTGCATTCTACAGTGTACCCGGACGGAGAATGAAACTGATGAACTATACCAATCGAAGTATCAAGAAGCTCAGGAGACATCTGTCACGAAGATGCTTTAAAAATAACAAGAGTCAAATTAAAGTGAAAAAGAAGTAAAGATTAAAACTAAGACAACAGAAGAAAGAGATCACCGTAATATGAAAATGAAATCTAGCGAAATACCAGCACGACATGTTGAAACTCGTTCTGGAAGAGTCGTCAAGAACCCAAAAAATGATTACATTTTAAACATGACAGTGTATGTGTTGGTCAACTAATTTAATTAACTGCTCACATTAAAATAAATAATTTTTGTTTTTGGACAATTGATGATACCGCTGGTTTATTAATTAATTCGTTTTTAATATTATTTTTTGGAAATTTACTTTGTGCATTTTGTCGAAGAATTTGAATAGTTTTTGCTGACTTTATTATTCAGTCTCCTTAAGAATTTGATTTTCGTGGGACGCATGCTACATGTTTTTGTTTAACATTGGTTTCCTGAATGTCATTTAGCAAAGCAACTTTTTGACAAAAAATATCGAAGTTGACTAAAAATTATTATTCATATTGATATTACGGGAGGGACTTCATATTCGCTTCAGGTAATAATCGTGGATATTCTATATTCAAGATCATTTATAATGAAAGTCCGCTGAACTAACAATTTCAGACGTCAATAGGAAAAAATATGACTTGACAAGCTTCATAATGATTTATTGGAAGAGAAAAGACATTCTTCCAAAGAATAGTGACATAAGCAATGCGTACGAAAACCGCAATCTTTAGGGTAAATGAAGACAGATTGAAAGACGAAAACAAGCGAATCGCAGTGGCAATATAATAGCTTCAATATCAAGGCTGACTCAAAAAACTGGGGATGTACGGGAAAATCACTGCTAATTGTCGTCAACAGAAAAGGACTGTGTGAAATGATAGTAATAGACAGAAAATTATCTTAAAAAGGCAAATCGATTGACTTACTAGTCAAACTGTGCAAGTATAAATCCTTCATAGTGAATAACTTTATAATTAGCTGGAGGTTTAATTTCATTATTTATGTTAAAATACAATTATACGATGATTATAATTATCATGCATCTTGGAAGGCTTCGACACCCAATGTTCCGCAAATATAGATCGATGAATGAACGTGACGAATGAGTTTCCGTTTATGTTTGATCTGCTTTTCACTCAAAACTTATAAGCAAATGCGAAATAAATATGTTTATTTTCCTCGTTTATACACAAACCAAATTATCATACATTACTTTGTTCTATAGACCACTATATGCGAGCTTGACTGATTATGTACAGTTGGCTAAGTACTATTTAGGCTAAATTTGTTTACCAAAGAGAAAACGTGGAAGCTTTAACATACTTCATTACTTTAAAATTTTAAAAATTTATTGTTTAATCGTAATAAACGGCAGATTAAAAAAGTAACAGCTAGAGATTCAATATGTTTATATCAGGAATATTTTGAGACGAACATAGTTTCTAGCTAAAAGCGCGAAACCTATATGTTTTTGGGAATAACGTGAAGCAAGCTAAATTAAATGAGATTTATTTTAGTTCGAGGTTTACAAACTTCATTTAAAAAAATATTATCTGAAGCCGCACATTTAAGGACTGCCTTTATATAGATAATCGGTGAAAATTTCATTCACCTACATATATATTGGCTTTACAGTAGTTTCGACAAGGTATCATGTGCTGCTGCATTTTTCACTTTCTGCAGAACAATATACTTACAAATGTTATAATGTGGGCTGCAACTGATATTATCTTTAGAAATGTTCATTAATGAAGCATTATTATATAACATGTATAGAAGAGTAGTAAAGCATAATATGCACAATTTTGTTTGAAATACTGAGAACTATTTAGAGCGTAAAAAGGTAGATCTAAGCCTCAGGAAATGACGAAATTTACTCAGCTAAAACGCGATTTCAAAAATAATAAAATTTTACCTTTAAAACAAATAATCGCTTTTCTGTATAAAATTTGTCTCAAAATGCTTTAAAATCATTCAACAAAAAATTTATATTAGGTTGAACGGTGAATCTTTCACCTGTGCAGACACATAGACGACGGGCTGATAATATAGGATCCGAACACATGGCATATTTATACATTTTTCTAAACATCTAAACGACCAAATTTCACTTAAAATTGTCTATAGTATACCAAAAAAAGAAAATTGCATTATTCATGGAAATAAACTATTTCTGAATCATATTATCAATATCATACGTGTAGCCCAAAGTGTGAATAACGTCGTACTAAAATAAAAAATGACACCATAAATCCAGTTTACCCTTTTTGACACATATATGAAAGCAATATTCGAATGTGAAATCATTATTTGAAACATCTTAATCAATATATTAATTGAAATATCTATAAACCCATATTCTAAGGTGCATAATCACCTGCAGGAGTTTCGCGAGGTTAATTACTCCCTACATTTGTTTGGTATCGGTTGTTGAGATCCGTTTTTATGATTAATCCTCGGCCTTTCTCGATGGGTGATGTGACAAGACTAATACGAATGATCACAAATGTATTGTAATTGACCGTGCTCTAGACGGCAATAAAATGAAATTGTTAACACAATTGAATGTCTTATAGACCAGTCACAGTCAAACTAAATTGTCCGTGCTCTAGACGTTAAAAGGACTGAATACTGTTCACAAAGTTGAATGTCTTATTCACAAGTCACAGTTAAACAAAATTGTCCGTGCTCTAGACGGCAGTAAATTGCAAGCTGTCTACACAGTTGAATGTCTTACTCACAAGCAATTATTCTTTCACAAATGTCTGAATTGAAATGAATATATTTAACCGATCACAAATACATGATGACATGAATATAGTCACTTGTAAAAGTTCTCACTGATGATAAATTGATCAAAATCGTGTAAAGCCTTTGATGAAAAAATTCAAAAATAATTAGTTCAATGTCTGCTATGTTTTTAAATTATTTAATTATAAAAATTCATTGTACTCTGAAATTCGGATATAGGTATAGTTAGATGCGACCAGTAAGTCACTTGTATAAACTGCGAATAATCCAACTGAGAGGATTAAATCCACTATGACACCACAATCGACCGCATGTTCCTTGTGTATTGCGCGCGGGTTTTTATATTTAATAAACAACCCTATTAATTACAAATAAAATTGCAGTTCAAGAAATCTCGATTAAAACTGCTTAAAACTAACAGAAATTGTTTCTAAAATCACAGTTAAGAGAAATATTGTGTAAGAACATAGTTAGGTTATTTGACCTTAAAGAGTACCATGTTTGTCAAAATTGAAATTCGTTGGGTTATAACGCGGAGCCGCGTGTTACATACACCCCCCGACAATGAAAATTGCACACAATAAAGGAGGCTAACCTTAAAGGAGGTGTTATTGCTCTGACAAACCGTGTAACAACTGGTTTTGGCTCTGTCAACAATGATTCTGGTTCCTCTATATCTCGCGGTGGCGTGACGGCTTCAGTTGGCTCGGTTGTTGATGAGATGTCGGGCGTCAGTCCGTTGTCAGCAAGACTGTCTGGGGGTGGCGCTATCTTTTCTTCACCACCTAATAGGTCAAAATCGCGGAACAGCGGGTCATTTGGGTCAACGTCGGCCGGGGATAGTCTGTTTTTGGAGACCGCTTCAGCTTTGCCATTAATCTCCAAAATGATGTAATTCTGACGTCGATCTAACAAACGATTAGGACCGCGCTTCGGTTTGGCTAGAATCCTGTTATCCATATCGTTGTTGACGAAGAAACATTTGCAGCTATCAAAATCTTTGTGTTTAGAAATTGGACCATGTTGCGGACGTGTAGGACAGATCGGCCGATTCTGAGCGTTATATTGTAGAAAAGTGCGAAGTGGAAACATAAATGCTGGATCGTTCATCGTTATTGCAGTTTCAGAGCGTGATCGGACTTGTTTGCCAGGCAGCCGTAGACATTCGTCAAATACCATTTCAGCGGAACTACATTTGATCGGCTCACGAGGTCTTATACGCATTGATAGGAGTACTTTCGGTAAAGCCGCAAGCCAATTTTCTTCTGGGCTAGCCTTGAGCGCCGCTTCCAGTTCTCGGTGTGGCCTTTCGACGAAACCATTTGCTCTCGGATTGCGAGCCGAGGTCACGGAGTGTTTGACACCTTAGTATTGCAGTAGGGCTGCGAACCTTTCGCCGCGGAACTGTGCGCCACGATCGGTTGTCATTTCAGCTGGAGCACCAAACCGAGCGAACCAATTGAGCTCTAAAGCATAACTGACAGTTTCTTGCTTCATGTCTGGCAGTGGTATGGCCTCATACCATCGAGTGGTGCGATCCCGTATTGACAGTAGATATCGCATATTGTTCACAGCAGGTAAGGTTACCAGATCAACGTGTATGTGCGTAAACCGAACTTTGGGCAGTTGAATGACTTGTGGCGCCGTTTTGGTGTGTCTCGTCACTTTGCATTCCTGACATTCTAGATATGTTTTGACCACTTCTTGACATCTCGCCGGATGCCAGGCCAAAAGTACGTTCTGGATAGAATTTCCACTGATGCTTCACCAGATGGGTGGCTCATTGAATGTTAGTCTGCGAAGATCTTGTGATGGAATTTTTCAGGTATAAACGGCCGAGAGCCCACGCCAGTTATTTCACACTGCAGCAGACTTCCATCATAATCAAATGTTTTCAGGCGATTCACATCAAATGTCCGAAGTAATGGATCATCTTGCTGAGCTGCTTGCAATTCCTGAGTGCTTATAAGTGAAGTACACAATATTGAGGTACAGGTATCTGCAGGATGGCTTAGGGAGTCTGCGACCACATTTTCTGACCCTTTGACATAAGTGATTTCATATTCATACTCGTGTATTCGTGTAAGTTGTGAGTTGATACGTCATGAATATAAATACTCTTTCTTTCCTCTGAGCATCGGAAATAGAGGAAAATGGTCTGTGTAGACCTTGAACTTTCGGCCATCTAGATAGGTGTGGAAGTGCAGGATCGACCGGTAGATTGCGAGTAACTCTTTCCCTAATGTATCATATCGCGTCTCGCGAAGTTTTAGTATTTGCGAATAGAAGGCGATAGGTGGGTGTATGCTATTGATGGACTGTTGAAATACTGCGCCTATGGCAACATGTATGCGTCAGTTATCAATTCAAAAGGTTGAGACCAATCAGGTGAATGTAGCATGGTCGCATTGCATAAGGCCCTTTTGGCATCCTCGTAAGCCTGTATGTCGTCCATTGTGAGCTGAATCGGTTGTGATTTCTTGAAAAAAAGGCTTTCTGGCACGAGACATTTGTGAAGAGGTGCCAGAATCTTGGCAAGGCAGGGTAGAAATCGTCGTAATGCTCGAATGGTGGTTGGAGGCTGTAGATCTTGAATAGCACGAACCTTAGTAGGTATAGGTGTCATGCCTTCTTCGGAAATTTGATGACCGAGGAATTCAATTGATTTCTGTGCAAAGACGCATTTGTTGCCATGAAGTCAGAGGCCATAGTCTGCTAGACGTGTGAGCATGATCTCAATATGTTGTATATGTTCGGACATTGAGTTGGAGAAAACCAGGATGTCGTCTAGATGTGGAATTACAAATGGAAGACCATCTAGTATTTCGTCAATAACGCGTTGGAATGTTTGCGAGGCATTCTTGAGACCGAAAGGCATATAGTGCTATTCATGCGTGCCACCTCCGGTGAATCTGAGTGCAGTATATGATACTGAGTCTTTGTCCATCTGTAATTGATAGTGGGATTTCACTAGGTCAATTTTTGAATATGCAGCATGACCGATAGCAGATCTGAGTAGATCAGCTGGATTTGGCAGGATGTATGAATCAGAATGTGAGTTAGAATTGAGAATACTATAATACCGGCACACCCTGAATGTTGCTGGTTCACTCATTGGTACTACTACCACAGGCGACGCAAAAGGTGAGCTGGATCGTGTACAGATGCCTTGTTGACGTAGCATGGCGAATTCTTGCTCGGCAGCCTTATGTTTGTATGCTGCCAATGGACATGCACGTGGCGGATGAGGAAGTTGTTTCGACAAGATGATACGATGGGCTGTGATGGCACGCTCCCACTTGAGATCGGGCATTAAGGAGATAGGTTTGAAAATTTTTTCATGACGTTTCAGAACATCGTCTAGTTGCGGTTTATGTGGAACTGGAGGAATAAGCTGTATAGATGAGACTACTTCGGCGCGAGTCGTATGTTTTAGCGCTGATGTAAGCAACTGATTGTCTGCAATGCGTATCTATCGTTTTCTTGGACGAATGGTCAGGTTAAAATGTTCGAGAAAGTCACGTCCAATGATGTTTCTTGTCGTGTTGGCGATGATGAAAGGATAATTGAAACATCTTTTTGAGTTGGAGAACGAGATTGTGTGTACTCGTACCTCTCACGCACAATATTGGAGCCCTTGGCGCAGGTTAGATTGTTGGTGTCGACTAGGTGGGTAGGTTTGAAATAATTGTGGCGTTGTAAGCTTACATCTGATCCCGTGTCTATGAGAAATAATTCGCCAGAGGTTACGTCACGGATGAGAAAAGATGTTGATAGTGGCAACTGACTATGAGACTGGTTGCTGGCATTTTGGCGTTTGAGGCATAACCTGACTGAAAACGTCGCTGTAAATACAATAGTTCGATTGCGCTCTACCGCGAAAGCAACATGCTTTGAGCCATCAGACGTGGAGCGGCCAACCATCTTAGGGAGCTCAATCTCTACTGCCGCAGAGGAGGCTGACCCCAGCAGTTTTTCGAACCATCCATGGTCGGATCCTCCTGAGTTGTTGATGGTGACCGCGCCCACTTGAACGTCGTCTCTGTGTGCGAGAATGTGCAGCCGTTTCTGAGGCCATAACGTGTTGAGTGGTCATAGCTGCGGAGATTCGGACACCACTTCGCTGGAAACTGTGGAACTGTGGCCCGGTCTCTCGACGTCGACCTCCTGGTGCTATTCTGGGACGGTGGTTAACGCTGGTCACGCCTGCTCTGGTCGCGTCTATTATGGACGTCATCGACTGAGGCAAAATTTGGCATGACGGTGAGGTTCTCGAGCAGGCTGATGAGGCGTTCATTCGTGACATTTGTTGCGCCTGATGATGCGGTGGATTGTGATTCGGACAGTCTAGAGGTGATGTTGCCTTTCTCTGGGGCAGGTGAGCTGTAGTGGTGTTTTAGTTCCACCACTTGTCTAGACGTGCCGGCAGAACGTAGTCTTGTACTTCGAGGGATTCGCGCAGGAACGTGGCCATCTCTTGTAGTGCCGGCGGTAGCTTCTGTATGAAAAGTCGCATTACGATTTCCTTGGGCTGTTGAATTACAAGGCTTTCTGCTCCATCTCTGTAAATAGCTCAAAAGGCGTGCGGCTACCTAGGGACATCTGGCTCATTAATTCTGTAAGCCTGTCTTCTCGATCTGGTGTCAAACGCTGCTTGACGGCGCGTTGCAGGCTCTGCCATGGCTGCGCACATGTGCCCTCAGTGTATTGATGCACAATATCTTTGAGTCCGCGTCTGAAAGACATTGGGATCGTCTACCAAGCCCTCAAAAAGATTGAGCCCTCGTCTGTTATATTGGACACCTTGGCCAATAAAGAAACATCGTCGGCCCACTCTTCAAGGTATTCTTGATCGAATTGGTATATTTTATACCGTGTCCATGTGTTGGTGCGGCCTGTTGCTGGGCTCACCACCGGGCTTCCTGCATTTCCTGAACTGGACGTCATCTTATGCGTATGTGTGTTGTTGAGAACAGATGGCAGTGTAACATCGATTCCACCCGTCATCGTGCGGCTGTCTTCGAGCTTTGTAATCTCGCGAGGGTGTTTTTTCTGTGATATGTGTCTTAGAATTTACTTTCCTTCGTGGCATTCATCCAAAGTGATTGAATTTCTCAAAATCTAGATGTTTATTTATTCTTTGCTTGCTGTGAGTTCGGTGAACCGAGGCACCATTTATGTAGGAGTTTCGCGAGGTTAATCACTCCCTACCTTTGTTTGGTTTCGGTTGTTGAGATCCGTTTTTATGATCAATCCCCGGCCTTTTCACGATGGGTGATGTGAGAAGACTAATACGAATGAACACAAATGTATTGTAAATAACGTTGCATGTAAATTCATAGCTAGTCAAAATTGACCGTGCTCTAGACGGCAATAAAATAAAATTGATAACACAATTGAATGTCATATACACCAGTCGCAGTCAAAATAAATTATCCGTTCTCTAGACAACAAAAGGACTGAATACTGTTCACAAAGTTGAATGACTTATGCACAAGCAATTATTCTTTCACAAATGTCTGAATTGAAATGAATATATGTAACCGATTGAAAATACATGATGACATTAATATAGTCACTGGTAAAAGTTATCACTGATTATAAATGGATTAAAATCGTGTAAAAACTTTGACGAAAAA
The DNA here is from genome assembly GCA_029291075.1 of Eudiplozoon nipponicum. NCBI lineage: Eukaryota > Metazoa > Platyhelminthes > Monogenea > Mazocraeidea > Diplozoidae > Eudiplozoon > Eudiplozoon nipponicum. Next base: position 39,004 of record JAQBSW010002741.1, on the reverse strand, counting down.
ATACACAAATAATTAGTTCCATGTTTGCTATGATTTTAACATATTTAAATATAATAAATTATTGTACTATGAAATTCGGATATAGGTATAGTTAGATGCGAACATTAAGTCACTTGTATAAACTGAGAATAATCCAACTGAGAGAATTAAATCCACTATGACACCACAATCCACCGCATGTTCCTTGTGTATTGCGCGCGGGTTTGTATATTTAATAAACAACCCTATTAATTACAAATAAAATTGCAGTACAAGAAATCTCAATTAAAACTGCTTGAAACTAACAGAGATTGTATCTAAAATCACAGTTAAGAGAAATATTGTGTAAGAACATAGTTAGGTTATTTGACCTTAAAGAATACTATATTTGTCAAAATTGAAAATCGTTGGGTTGTAACTCGGAGCCGCGTGTTACACACCAACAAATTTTACGTTGAATAACTCGATTGGATTAATGTCTTTTCGCTATTTATTAGAAAAGCAACATCCTTTTTAATCGATAACCTTATACAGAAACGAGTAGCGCTTTTGGTCAATATGACTGACGGCTACATTTAATCAATAACTAAGAAATATATTTATTTAAATAGACAAAAATAGTCAACATGGAAGGTACACATAAAATATACATAAATATGTTAGTTCAGAAAGAAAAAAATGTAGTATTCGAGTAGTTTTACTTTGGGATAGGAAAGCTCCTTCTCAATTGCATCAAAATCAACCTATTTGACAAGTAAAACACCAAGAGTCCTATCTAGGAGTAGAAGCACCTAAACTATTGGTGTCTGAGAACCACATTGATGCCAGATCGTGTTCAGTGCTTAAATGTACAATAGAATCTGATAAGCTTGTATTTTCATTCATATCTGCTAAATTCATACCTACCATGTCTTGTGCTAACTTGCTAGTGTCCTCAAATTTAAGATGAGCTTCCATGTCGATCGAATTTAATTATTAACTTGACATTTAATGTTAGGCAATCGGGATGTGAAGTGTTTCACATTACAAAACACCCGAACAAATTATCTGGAAAGAAACAAACGTGAAAAATAGAATTATTAAATTACCTGTTCCAGAACGTCCCCAAATATATGTATAAGTCAAAAAATAGAAGACAGTGTTAGCAGGAGTATATTGTGGAAATCGAGTAAACATTAAATGGAGAAAATGAAATATATGCAGCAGGCCGAGGAAGTTACAACCGGTCACGTACAGTATGCTCGAAAACTGAAATCGCGCACAATTCCGAGTATTTATACAATCAAGTATTCAAACAAAGAAGGTTCTGGAAAACAAATGAATAAATTATTTTTAAATAAAATTCGTTTCAATCAGCCAAGGTGGTTTAAATTTATCAGTTAATGTCACTTTAATTTTGACGGAGGAATTGTTATCCTCCACATAGGGCTAGTATTAATTCATCAGAAATTATTCCAAGAAGTGCACGTGTAAAGATAAAGCAGTCAGAATAATTTTGAAAGCAACCTTCGAGCCGACGAAATAAATATAATATAAATTTAAAAAAATATTATACTAAATGAATGCGCATTATATGAAGAAAATACTATAAATAATTCACTAATTACAAAGCATTTTTATTCAGTTAAACAAAATTGAATCTGACGTATTCTAAAGCTTAGTGAGAGTATTATCTGCGCAAGTGTACACTTTGACTGTAGGAATAGCGATAATAAGGTATCGCAATCTTGATATTAAAAAAAATATGATCACTCGTTAAATTATAATTTTTTACGGTATGGTGTAACACGCAGCTCCGCGTTACTACCCAACGATGTTCAATTATGACAAATATGGTACTCTTTAAGGTCAAATAATCTAACTCTGTTTTTACACAATATTTCTCTTAACTGTGATTTTAGTTACAATCTCTGTTAGTTTGAAGCAGTTTTAATTGAGATTTCTTGAACTGCAATTTTATTTGTAATTAATATGGTTTTGTTTACTAAATAGATACACCCGCGCGCAATACGCAGGGAATATGCGGTGGATTATAGTGCCATAGTGGAATTACTTTCTTCGTTGGATTATTCGCAGTTTATACAAGTGATTAAGTGTTCATATCTACTTCTATATATTAGAATTTCAAAGTACAATGGATTGTTATAATTAAATGTGTTAACACCATAGCAAACAGTGGATTAAATATTTGGGAAGTTTTTTTATTGAAGTTTTTACACGATTTTATTTTACCCATCATCAGTGACAGAATATACCAGTGACTTTATTGATATCATCATATATTTTCAATCGGTTACATGTATTCATCACAATTCAGACATTTGTGAAAAAATAATTGCTTGTGTATAGGACATTCAACTTTATTAACAGTGTTTCGTTTTGCTGCCGTCTAGAGCACGGACAATTTTGTTTATCTGTGACTTGTGTATAATACATTCAACTTTGTTAAAAGTGTTTCGTTTTGCTGCCGTCTAGAGCACGGACAATTTTGTTTAACTGTGACTTGTGTATAAGTCATTCAATCGTGTTAACAGTATTTCGTTTTGTTGCCGTCTAGAGCACGGTCAATTTGGATTAACTATGAATTTTCTATGCAATATTGTGTACAATACATATGTGATCATTCGAATAAGCCTTCTCACATCACCCATCGGGAAAAGGCCGGGGATTGATCATAAGCACGGATCTCAACAGCCGCTACCAACTCTATGTAGGGCGATAACAGCTCCGCAAAAGACCCCTACAATGGATGCTTTTATTCAAGAAGGCATCAGTTGTGGTAACTGTGTAATAGTTATTCAACTTGTGTTGGGTAGTATAGCTTGGTCAAATTCACTCTCTCATTCTCTTTCTGATTTCTCATTTGATCGAACTTATTATGAATTGAAAATTTTGTAACAAAATAAAGGACATTCACATGAAAGGAATTCGCATCGCAATTTTAGAGTTTTCTGATAAACACTTGGTTTTTGAAAGAACAAAAAGACGAAGATTTTTAAGTAATAATGCTTAACATTTTATTTAACTGGCTGCGCATTTAGACGTGATTTACTTTAAATCCTCGTTGGTTGCATCCTTTATTCGCTTTTATTTTAGATAAATAATTTATTTTCTTCAAACACTACTTTGTAATTGCACGTTTTATTTAACAGGGCATGGAACTATTTATTCCAAAAACAAAATTTTCATGTTGTTACGGATTTACTTTGTTCTTCGATAATTCAAACTAAAGCTTTGCCGACACGGTTGGTTTGAGTAAAAAGAATGTTTCCAGCGATGAGTTGGTGTCTTTGTTTGTGAAATACGCTATCACAAAAGCTAGAAAACTTCATTTTTGCAAATAGATTAATTTCGTTTAAAATGTGTGTAAGATAATTCAATATGTTCCAGATGTTTTGACAAAGATAAGTCGCACGTACTTTTATGATATAACTTAAGTGTGGTCCTTTAAATCAAGTTTGCGAGCTTGAAGTAAACACCAATCCCATTGTATTTAACCAGTCGTCGAACAATATAACAAAACTACCGCCAGCTGCAACGCACTGACGCGTTTCGACCTTCCATGATCATCATCAGAGTACGACGGCAAACTGACTATCGAAGATCAAACCGCATTGAATATATATGGAAATCAAATTTAGATATGCAGCTCTCACCTCTAGCAGTCTCGCATACATTGAACTTGACTGGAAATGTCGGCTGCACAATTTCTATGCAGTCACGAACATTAACTGTTTGCAGCTTTCGCCACATACACATATATAGGCAATACAATTTAACAATAATTGTTTGCGCGGGTGGTGGTAACAATTCTTTAAATCAAGTTTGCGAGCTTGAAGTAAACACCAATCCCATTGTATTTAAGCAGTCGTCGAACAACATAACAAAACTACCGCCAGCCGCAACGCACTGAGAGCCGCATATCTAAATTTGATTTCCATATATATTCAATGCAGTTTGATCCTCGATAGTCAGTTTGTCGTCGTACTCTGATGATGATCAAGGAAGGTCGAAACGCGTCAGTGCGTTGCGGTTGGCAGTAGTTTTGTTATGTTGTTCGACGACTGGTTAAATACAATGGGATTGGTGTTTACTTTAAGGTCGCAAACTTGATTAAAAGAATTTTTACCTCCAACCGCGCAAAAATATATTGTTAAATTGTATTGCCTATATATGTATATGTGGCGAAAGCTACAAACAGTTTACGTTCGTGACTGCATAGAAATTGTGCAGCCGACATTTCCAGTCAAGTTCAACATATGCGAGACCGCTAGAGGTGAGAGCCGCATATTTAAATTGGATTTCCATATATATTCAATGCGGTTTGATCCTCGATAGTCAGTTTGCCGTCGTACTCTGATGATGATCATGGAAGGTCGAAACGCGTCAGTGCGTTGCAGCTGGCGGTAGTTTTGTTATGTTGTTCGACCACTGGTTAAATACAATGGGATTGGTGTTTACTTCAAGCACGCAAACTTGATTTAAAGAATTGTTACCACCACCCGCGCAATCAATTATTGTTTAAATTGTTTTGCCTATATATGTATATGTGGCGAAAGCTGCAAACAGTTAATGTTCGTGACTGCATAGAAATTGTGCAGCCGACATTTCCAGTCAAGTTCAATGTATGGAAGACTGCTAAAGGTGAAAGCCGCATATTAAAATTTGATTTCCATATATATTCAATGCGGTTTGATCCTCGATAGTCAGTTTGCCGTCCTACTCTGATGATGATCAAGGAAGGTCGAAACGCGTCAGTGCTTTGCGGTTGGCAGTAGTTTTGTTATGTTGTTCGACCACTGGTTAAATACAATGGGATTGGTGTTTACTTTAAGCTCGCAAACTTGATAAAAAGAATTTTTACCTCCAACCGCGCAAAAAATTATTGTTAAATTGTATTGCCTATATATGTATAAATGGCGAAAGCTACAAACAGTTTACATTCGTGACTGCATAGAAATTGTGCAGCCGACATTTCCAGTCAAGTTCAATGTATGCGAGACCGCTAGAGGTGAGAGCCGCATATTTAAATTGGATTTCCATATATATTCAATGCGGTTTGGTCCTCGATAGTCAGTTTGCCGTCGTACTCTGATGATGGTCAGTGAAATCGAAACGCATCAGTGCGTTGCGGCTGGTGGTAGTTTTGTTATGTTGTTCGACCACTGGTTAAATACAATGGGATTGGTGTTTACTTCAAGCTCGCAAACTTAACTTTAAAGAATTATTACCACCACCCGCGCAATCAATTATTATTTAAATTGTATTGCCTATATATGTATATGTGGCGAAAGCTGCAAACAGTTAATGTTCGTGACTGCATAGAAATTGTGCAGCCGATATTTCCAGTCAAGTTCAATGTATACGAGACTGCTAGACGTGAGAGCCGCATATCTTAATTTGATTTCTATATATATTCAATGCGGTTTGATCCTCGATAGTCAGTTTGCCGTCGTACTCTGATAATGATCATGGAAGGTTGAAACGCGTCAGTGCGTTGCGGCTGGCGGTAGTTTTGTTATGTTGTTCGACGACTGTTTAAATACAATGGGATTGGTGTTTACTTCAAGCTCGCAAACTTGATTTAAAGAATTGTTACCACCATCCGCACAAACAATTATTGTTAAATTGTATTTCCTATATATGTATATGTGGCGAAAGCTACAAACAGTTTATGTTCTTTACTGCATAGAAATTTTGCAGCCGACATTTCCAGTCAAGTTCATTGTATGCGAGACTGCTAGAGGTGAGAGCGGCATAATTAAATTTGATTTCCATATATATTTTATGCGGTTGTATCCTCGATAGTCAGTTTGCCGTCGTACTCTGATGATGATCAAGGAAGGTCGAAACGCGTAGCTGTTGTCGGAATAGATTAATTGAATGGACCGCGTTTATGATTAGTCCCAGACCTCTTTCCAATGGGTGATATGAGAAGGCTATGTCGAATTATCTTACGTATATTATGAGCAAGGTTGAAAAGCAAATTAAAATTCACTGTTAGTCAAAATGACCGTGCTGTAGACGGCAACAAAATAAAATATTAACAACACAAGTAAATATCTAGGCACAAAAGCAAAGTCATAATAAAAACAATAAATAAATCCTGAATGTCTTAGCAGAACCGTTAGTTTTTTTCGTATAAACGATTAGAAGCTCACAAAATATAAATCCAGAATGTCTTAGCAGAACAGTTTGTGTTTTCAGGTAAACGATTAAAAACACAAAATAGAAATACGAGCTTTGACCGTTATGACACATAAATGCACTGCTTCTTATCGGCGTATTACGCACGGGTGTGTATTATTATTAAACAAACCCCTATTAATTTCAAATAAAATTTCAGTTCAAGAAATTACAATTAAAACTGTGTGAAACTAAAAGAGTTTTTCTAAAATCACAGTTAAGAGAATAATGGCGTAAAACCAGAATTCGTATATGTGACCCTAAGGAAAACCGGAAATGATGAAATTGAAACTTTTTTGGTTGTAACGCGAGCCGCGCGCTATATACACCTCCCGACAATGAAAATTAGTACACGGTGAAGGGGGCTAACCATACGGGAGATTTTATGATTTTGTCGTAACCAGTAAGCACTGGCGTCAGCTCGTGGTCAGCAAAACTGTCTGGAGTTGAAATCATCGCTTCTGCGCCACCTGATAGGTCAACATCGAGGAACAGCGGGTCATTTTGCTGTGGAACTTGCAATTCCTGAGTACTTATAGGTGAAGGACACAGGATGGAGGCACAGAGTTATGCAGGACGGCTCACGGAGTCTGTAACTAAGTTTTATGACCCTTTGACATGAGTGACTTCATATTAATATTCGTGAATTTGAGCAAGTCGCGAATTGGCACGTCTTGAATATAAATAGTCTTTCTTTCCTCTGGGCATTGGGAGCAGAGGAAGTTGGTCTGTGTAGATTTTGAACTTTCAGTCATCCAGATAGGTGTGGATGTGTAGTATCTACCGGTAGATAGCGTGTAATACTTTACCTAATGTATCATATCGGGCTTCGCGAGGTTGTAGTTTTTGTGAGAAGAGCGCGATAGGCTGGTGTACGCCATTGATCGACTGTTGAAATACTGCGCCTGTGGTAACGTCGGATGCACCTGTGATCAATTCAAAACGTTGAGACGAACCAGATGTATCTAGCATGGTCGCTTTGCGTAAAGCCCTTTTAGCATCCTCGTAAGCCTGCTTGTCGTCACCGTTGAGCTTAATCTATTGGGATTTCTTGACAAAACGGCTTTCTGGCACAAGATATTTGTGAAGAGGTGCCAGAATCTTGGCAAGGCAAGGTACGATTCGAGAATAGTATTTCATCTTGCTCAAGAACCGTCGTAACGCGCGAATGTGTTTTGAAGCTGTAGATCTTGAATGGCACGAACCTTGGCAGGTAGAGGTGTCATGCCTTTCTCGGAAATTTGATGACCGAGGAATTCAATTGATACTTGCGCAAATACACGTTTTTTGCCATAAAGTCGGAGGCCATAGTCTGCTAGACTTGCGCGAAGAATGTCAATATGCTGCATATGTTCAGACATTGAATTGGAGAATACGGGAATGTCGTCTAAATAGGGAATTAAAAATGGTATACCGTCCAGTATTTTGTCCATAACACGTTGAAATGTTTGAGATGCGTTCTCGAGACCGAAAGGCATATAATGATATTTGTGCGTGCCACCTCCGCTGAATATGAGTGCAGTATAAGAAAGGAAATCTTTGACCATTGGTACTTGATAGTAGGCTTTCACTAGGTCGAGTTTTGAGTACACAGCAAGACCGATAGCAGATCTGAGTATGTCAGCTGGATTTGGAAGTGTGTACGAATCGGACTATGTGCAAGAATTGAGAATACGATATTTCCCGCACACTCTGAATGTTCCGGGTTCACTTTTTCTATCACAGGGGACGCAAATGGTGAGCTGGATCGTGCGCACATGCCTTGTTGACGTAGCCTGGCGAATTCTTTCTCGGCTTTATTATGCTTGTGTGGTGCAAATGGATGTGCTCTGGGAGGATGACGACGTGGCTTCGATAAGATGATGTGATAAGCTGTGATGGCACGCTTCCTATTGAGATCGGGAATAAAGGAGATAGGTTTAAAAATCTCTTCATATCGCTTTAGAACATCGTCCAGTTGTGGTTCATGAGGAACTGGAGGAATTAGCTGAATAGATGAGACTACTTTGGCGCGAGTCATGTGTTTGAGCGCTGATAATAGCAACTGATTGTCAGCAGTGCGTATCTCTCGTGTTTATGGACGTATAGTGAGGTCGAAATGTTGGAGGAAATCACGTTCAATGATGTTTCTTGTAGTGTTAGCAATGATGAAAGGATACTTGAAACATCGCTTTGAGTTAGAGAACGAGATTGTGTGTACTCGTACATCAAACTTCGCTATGCTGGAGCCATTGGCGCAGAAAAGACTGTTGGTGTTGACTGGGTGGGTGGGTTCGAAATATTTTTGGCGGAGTAAGCTGACGTCTGAACAAGTGTCTACGAGAAATAATTCGCCAGTTTGCGTCAGGATAGGGAAAGATGTTTATACTGGCAAATGACGAAGAGACTGGTTGCAGGCATTTGGGCATTTGAAGCATGACTTGACTGGAGTCGTCGCTGTAAAGATTATAGTTTGATTGCGCTCTACCGCGAAAGCAACAGGCTTCGAGCCTGAAGACGCCGGGCAGCCATCAATTTTAGGGTATTCAGCCTCTAATGCCGCAGAGCAGGCTGACCACGGCTGTTTTCCGAACCCTCCTTGGGCGAATCATCCTGAGTTCTCGCAGGTGACTGCGCCCATCCTAACGTCGCGTCTGCGCGCGGGAATATACAGCCATTTCTGAGACAATAGTGCTTGTAGTGTCTATAGCTGTGATGATTCCGACCGCACTCCGCTGGATGCACTGGAACTATGGCACGGTCTCTGGACTTCGATCTCTCGGTGCTGTTTCAGGACGGTGGTCAACGCTGGTCGCGACTGCTCTGATAGTGTCTATAGTGGAATGTATCTACTGAGGCCGAATCTGGCCTCACGGTGAAGCTCTCGAGCAGGTTGATGAAGCACTTATCGATGACATTAATTTAGGCTGACGATGCTGTAGATTGAGGCTCGGACAGGCGTGAAGCGTTGCAACCTGGCTCTGAGGCAAGTGAGCTACAGTGGTGTTTCTTGCACCACTTGTCTAGACTTGCCGGCAGTACATCGTCTTGCACTTCATCAGATTCGCGCAGAATCGCAGCCATTTTTAGGAGTGCCGGAGGAAGCTTCTGAATGACCAATCGCATCAATATTTCACTGGGTAGATTAAATTCAGAGGCTTTTAGCTCCATCTCCTTAAATAGCTCGGAAGACCTGCGGCTACCTAAGGACATATGACTCATCAATTCTGTAAGCCTGTCTTCCTGATCCGGTGACAGATGCTGCGTATTGCAGGCTCTGCCTTGGCTGCTTATATGTGTCCTCAGTATATTGATGAAGGATATCTTTGAGTCCGCGTCTGAAACATATTTGGATTGTCTCTCATGCCCTAAAAAGATGTGACACTCTTCTGTTATATTGGATACCTTGGCTAATAAAGTAACAACGTCGATCCACTTGACAATGTAGTTTGGATCGAATTGGCATATCATATACTGGGTCCATGTGGTGGTGCCGCTTATTGCTGGGCCCAACACCGGTCTTCCTGCATTCACTGAGCTGGACGACATCTTGTGTGTGTGCGCTGTCGAGTAAAGATGGCAGTGTTACATCATCGTCACCAGTCTTCGTGTGGCTGTTTTCAAAAATTGTGATCTCGTTAGAGTGGCTCGCTGCGTTTTGTGGCTCAGGATTTGTTGTTTTCCCCACTTTAACGGATTCAATCTTCCGTGGAATTCATCCGAAGTGCTTCAGCTAGCGGAAGGACTAGTGCCTGCTTGATATTTTCATAGACTAGAGTTGTTGATTAACTATTTATTCGCTGTGGGCTGGACGAGACGGAGCACCATTTATGTAGGAAGTGTTGCAATTATTGTAAGAGGTTTTTTGCGGGGTAGCTGTTTATTTAGCGATGTCTCGTAGCTGATATCGGAAGAAATTGGTTTCGAGGGCGTGCTTATGTTTAGTCTCAGACTTCTTTCCAATGGGTCATGTGAGAAGGCTATATCGAATTATCATACGTGTATTATGAGCAAGGTTGCAAAGTAAATTAAAATTAACTGTCAGTCAAAATTGACCGTGCTCTAGACGGCAACAAAGTAAAATATTGTCAACGCAAGTTATTATCTAGGCACAAAAGCAAAGTAATAATAAACACAATAAATTAATCCTGAATGTCTTAGCAGAACCGTTAGTGTTTTCAGATAAACGATTAGAAACACACAAGATGTAAATCCAGAATGTCTTAGCAGAACAGTTAGTGTTTTCAGATAAACATTTAAAAATAAAAAATATAAATCCAGGCTTTGATCGTTATGACACATAAATGCACTGCATGTTACCGGCGTATTACGCACGGGTGTGTATTATTATTAAACAAACCCCTATTAATTTCAAATAAAATCTCAGTTCAAGAAATCCCAATTAAAACTGCTTGAAACTAACAGAGATTGTTTCTAAAATCACAGTTAAGAGAAGGATTGTATAAAACCAGAATTCGTATATGTGACCCTAAGGAAAATCGGATCTAATGAAATTGATTCTTGTTGGGTTGTAACACGGAGACGCGCGTTACAATTATGCTCAATCGCGAAAAGTAGAAAATATTAAATATAGAATATTTCACGATCCCAGGTCGCAATTCTCGTTTTTTATGCAGATGTTCAGATTTAAAATTTATTTCTTCATTTTACATATTCGATAGACAGTATAACGGAAAAGTGGTCCTGATAATTAGTAATCTATCAGCTAACATGCAGTAAGTCTGATTCGTACGTTTACCTACGACGTGACTGCAGACCGGATCAAAACGTGTTTCCTTTGATCGTGATGCAACCATAAAACCGGCAGTATATCTATGCATTGCTTTGGCTGTATAATTTTATATATACTTATGTATAGTATAATATTGTGAGTTAAGCTTAAAGTATAGTTTTGTAAATAGTAAATGAAAGTATATTAACTCACGGAGATTGAAAATAATTTTGTAGAATTATTGCTTTGTGAATTTATAAAATAATAAACAATATTTTACGTCTAGAAAAGACATATCATGAAAAGATCTTCAGATGGACGACAATATTTACATAAATTATTCTGCTCTCGGATGGAGGATAATACGTAAATACATGTTACATGCGAATACAAGGATTTTGCAACATAATTCAATTTACAATTATGTTATATATCTAACTTAATGGGTCGTGGTGAAAATGATTATTTAGAGAGCTGCCAGACGAATTAAATACGAGCACATTTTATTATATGACAATATTATTAAACAGTTTTCATATGAAAGAAGCCAAATATCACGAATAACTCATCGCATTTACCGTCAGAGTTCACAGATTAAGAACTTATTTATGTTTAGCCATCCTATATATTACCTTATGCTTGAATATTAGCGAATGAAAATTTCTGAATTGATTAAATTTGTGAAATAGTTTGGTCACCTTTTGTCATGTGTTACATTACTATTATGACATAAACTTTAGGCGGATTAATGATATTTTAGCTTTTCGTCCGATAATGTCTCATGGTGAATTAGGCATACCGTTCTTGACTTATATGAACTGACAACTTACCTGGAAAGCTCCGAATAATACTGTGCAATATTGGGCTGCCTTTGGTTTATCCTTCTGGTCACAATTGAACTAATTTATTACTAGGTTCGCGACACCTAATACGTACTTGCATACGTTTTAGTTCTCCGCAACAAACAGTATTAGCTGTTATATATTGAATTGAATGATGTCATGCTTATTACGAAATGTGATAACTGATATCGATCAAGGTCAGAGTGTATGGATTTACTGGAATAACAAATTTCAGATATATTTGTTATTCTCAATTTCCGCAAACTATAGCATACATTGATGCCCATAATGTTAGTATCATGTAACTTTCCGGTACTATAACGTTGGTAACGGTTACTGATAAAATAGCCATAGTGCTAGTATCCTCTGCAGACTCGGTATATATATTATATTGTATGAGTTAGCGTTGAATTCACATTGTCGTCGACTATATGATGTTAGCTTCACTATTGCAGGTTTACCCATTCGTCTAGTAGATTGTACCGTCATATTATGCCAAATTCTTCACATGAATATATAGTTGTTAAAAGGCGTAATAAGGGCTCCTGTGGGGGAAGATAAATCCTCCGCCAAATGTAAAATATTATTAACTGATGTATTTAAACCACCATGGCTGATTGTAACGAATTTTATTTGAAAAGAATTTTTTCTTTTTATTTTCCAGAACGGTCTTTGTTTAAATACTTGACTTTGAATTGTGCGCAATTTTCAGTTTTCGAGTGTCCCGCACCTCGACTGTTCTTAACACCTTTTGGTCTGGTGGATTTCTAACATTTTTTCTCTAGTAACACGAATATATCTCAACCATATATTCCTACTATAATTGCCTTTTGTTCTGATATTATATCAAACAGAAAAGGGACGTTCTGGAACAGGTAATTTGATTATTCTGTTGTTCACGTATATCTCCTTCCAGATTATTTGTTCGGGAATTATTACGATGCAACTATCGCATTCCGATTGCCTAACATTAAGTGTCGATTTAATTGTTAAACCAATAAGACATGGAGACCGATATTAAATTTAAGGACACAAGTAGGTTAGTGCAAGATATTGCGGAATTGAATCTAGCGGATGTAAATGGAGATATGAGCATATAAGACTCTAGTGTGAATTTTAGGATTTTAAGCGATCTGGCATGTATGGGGCTCTCAGACTCGAATAGGTTAGGGGCCTCTACACACCTACTGATGAGTCGCCTATAAACACGAAACGAATGTGCATGAGATTATACTTTTCCTTCATGCTGCCTTTGGTTTGTCCTTCTAGTCACAACTGAACTAATTTGTTACTAGGTTTGCAACACTTAATACATACTTGCATATATTTTATTTCTCCGCAAAAAAACCTTGTTTTATTGTCTGTAAATGTTAGATCCGCAATTTCTTCCAGTATCAAAAATAATATTCTTGCAGGATTAACTTAACTTGCATACTTAATGACTTAAAACGATTTTAGTATGTACGCGCGGCTGAGGGACGGTTTGCTATCTTGCACAACTGGTTTATAACATTGGAATTTTTGTCAATCTCAAGGATGCAATTTTTTGAAGAAAGATGGCATATATTGAGAAAAAGACAAATCATTGGGAACTTCAATTCTTTCACAATGTAAGCGTATTAATTACTTCAAATATTGACAACAAGAGAACTATTTACGCATTAAATAATTTAACAACTTGTGATATAACATAATACAATTTTATTTTGACCATTAAAAACATCACAACTATGTTCAGTTCAATGTAGCTGACGCGTATTGGCCTCATTATTTAGTCAGTAAATAAGTCTACATTGGCAGGTAATGGAAAATATAACGATAAATATATTTCTATAATTTCAAAAATATTTTTTATCGTGACCGTGATAAATTTGCTACGTATTTTTGATAAAAATATCTGAAGCAAAATATGCTTGTTTATTATTATTTATTACATTATTGTTCTCATCATTATTTGTAATAGTATAACATCATGAAATAATTCTAGAGCTTTTAATAATAAGTTTGTTTTGTAAAAGTTGCCAACAGGTCCAAAATTTTAGATGATAATAATCCAAACATGATCCAATACTTATCTTTATATACTTTCCTATCTATCAGTTTGGTGTGATAAGAAATGTTTGATTGATTTGTAAGGCTTAGTGATATTATCCCTACATCAAAATAATTTTGAATAAATAAGCCTTATTATAAAAGTCTACCAAGAATAGATCAAGAAGCTAACGAAACAATATATTCCGACGATGAGTGTTAATACTTCTTTCATATCATGCTTATTATGTATATTTATTTATAACATTAACCGGCTCATCAAATGTGTATTTCACTATTCACAAGGTTTACTTGTCCTTTTGATAAAAGGTGCCACGCTATTTGGTGTGTATGGCTCGACATACTGTAGAAAATCCAAAATTAATACTAACAAATTTGTCCTTAACGCCACCACGAAACGAAGCACTTAGTTATTTTTAAACTGCATACATTCTATTTTTTCTTCAACCGTTGACCTGTGATATTAAGTCAGACTTGTTCATTTTTGATTTTAGCGCGAAAATTTTTAAATCGTTTAACAATTTAATGTCTGATTTTAAGAGTACTATAAAAGCTATAATGTTATTTAATTATTTAAAGTTTATATTTTTATAAAGTATTGATGAATTTGTTATCTTTTCTTAATCATTTTAAATACCGTCGAAGTTCTTCCTACAATCGGCAAACCTAATGTATAAGGAATAACCTCTTTTCACGTGAACATGACATGAAATGCTCAAAATATGGTAAATTAAAAAAAATGTGCATATTTGTGTAAAACAAGCTTAATAAGCATATTTATTTAGCAGTTCGTTACAAAAAAGTATAACGTTGTAAAAAGGTTATGCTTCAGTTGTCAAAATATAATCATTTAATCGTTGAACGTATATTCATTATGCAATGTTTAGAATCAAACTTTACATTAGATTAAAGCACACACTTACAAGTATGACATATAATATTACGTTGTGCACCTGGTACGGTAAACAAACCATCGAATAGTCAGCGAAACGATAAAACAAAATTAACGATCGCCTGCTCAAGCAAATCCACTGCTTAAGGCACTTCATAACATCCCACAAATAAAAATAATATTGGTTAAGAATAAGAGCAGTTAACATTTAATTATATAAACGATGGAAAAGTCTACTCTTTTTTCCAGGAGAAAAAATAATATTGATAGAACCCAAACAGACGTACGACATGTAGACCATTTATAAGAGGATAACAAAGTTTATATTAGCCCATTAATTGTTAACATTTTCCTTAACCTCAGTTCAACTGGTAAGAATTTTTGTTGTAAAAATAAAACTTAGAATAATTTCAAACGCCAGAACTATGATTAGGCATGTATTTCAGAATCTAGTCTCGTGAAGAGAAAACAAAATAAGCATTTCAAGTTATAGGCGAAATATTTGATTTAATTTATAAAACATAATTGCATGATTTTCGAATAAATTTAAAGATATACATGTCTCTCTAATTTAAATTTATCTGGTATAATGCTAGTATCGAAATCCTATTTTCCAATTTTGTTAACTATTTACCCGTTTATTGTTGTTTCTACCAAAATAACATTATTATTACACCGCCTGACAGATCGATATCATTAATTCCCAAACAATTTTCGCTCTAAAAATGAAGAAATTTTTTGCAGTTGTTTTTCAGGCAAACAAAACATAGCATTATAACTTATACTTATTTACAAGCCAAGATTATCAACTTCCCAATAACCTTTAGATATTTCTTTCAATCAAGATTTCAAGCTTGAAATAAACATCAATACCATTAAATTGAACCAGTTGTCTAACAATATAACAATAATACCGCCAGTCGCACGCACTGACGCGTTTTGACCTTCCATGATGATCATCAAAGTATAATGTCAAAATTACTAGCAAGGATCAAACCGCATTGAATATATATGGAAAGCAAAATTAGATATGCGGTTTGCACCTGCATAAATTGTTCTAAAATGGAAATTTCGGCCGCACAATTTCTATGCAGTCACGGACAATAAATATTTGCAGCTTTCGCCTCACACACACACACACACACACACACACATTATATATATATATATATATATATATATATATATATATAAACAACGCAATTAAATAAAACTGATTGAGTTTTTGTGTTATAAATTCTTTAAATAAAGTTTACGAGCTTGAAGTTTACACCATTCCCATTGTATTTAACCAGTCGTCAAAAAACCTAACAAAACTACTGAAGTCAGCTCCTGCGAGAAAACAGTCAATGTACGTGACTGCATAGAAATGGTGCGTTGACATTTTCTGCGACGTACGATTTATGAAAGACTACAAGAGGTGATAGCCGCATATCTAATTTTTCTTTCGATATATCTGCAATGTGGTTTGATCCTCTCTAATTAGTTTGCCGTTGAAGTCTAATGATGATCATGGATGGTCGAAATGCGTCAGTGCGTTCGACTGACGATAGTTGTTTTTATGTTGTTCGCAGATTGGTAGTGAACAATGGTATTGGTGTTTTTTTAATCTGGAAAACGTGATTTCGTGAATTGTTATCATCATCTACGCAATAAATTATTGTTTATCCTTTACATATTTTCGTTTGCGGTACACTAATATTTATGCAAATGTGTATTAGTTTTTGCACAAATTAGTCAAATATGACCAGACGGATAAAGCAAAAAGATCGTGAGCGGAAGGTATTATTTTAAGCTTTTAAACCGTTATGACTGTACACACTTTATCTGGTTCGTCAGGCAAGAATTGGTAAACAGGCTATTTAATAAATTTTGGCAATCTACAAGAAATAAATTCTATTGATGGGCGTGTCTCTAATCACATTATGTCGCAATGGCTAACTAGTTCTACTACAAATAACACAAAGTTTGATACTTTTACTTCTTAGCTTGATAAGATTTAATTAGAAAATACCAAAATGTCACAGCCATAAACGTACATGATATTTAAGGATAAGCCGTAAACCTGTCCCGTATTTGTTGAATTTTGCGCAAAGTTAATTGTCTAACCTTCTGTCTCGTCATCTCGATTTGAATGACCCCACACATGTGACATTTGCCACAAGTTGTGTTTTACTCCTGTGCGTATTGTGTCAACCCTGAAGATGAGACTGGAAATAACGTCTCGAAATATTGGTGAAAGATCAATGGCGGATCTTGATCCTAAAGCGCTTTCAGACAATCAGCTAATTGAAGGCTTAAAGGAGAAGAGACAAGTGAGAACCCATCAACTGAGGCCAAAAATTACATCATCTGAAAAGATAAAAGGTTCAAGATTTTGCCGACCTATGAGTGCTAACAATTGTCCCGCACAAGAAAAATGCGGTCAAATCCGAAACGAAAAGGACAGCACTGAGAAACAAAATAATACATCTTTTAAAATATAGTTCATCAGTCTTTCTCCTCTGAATTCACAAGGTTTGTTATAATCTCAGATATTGTCGCATGTCCTTTATCGACAGTCGTAAATATCTTTTCATCACTCTGTTATCGGCATGGCAAGTAGTCGCCTAAAATAAAAAAGGTTACAAGGCATAGTACATTCTAAAATAGAAATCAAATCGTGATTAAGAAAACAAGATATCGATTTAGATAAAAAGATTCTTTATATCTTCTTTTTTTGAATTTCAATTGTTATCGCTTTCTCTATAATAAATCAGCTCTTTACTAACCAGGCAGTTCTTTACAAAACGCATCTCTTTGCCTGCCTCGCACATACGCGTTTTAATGTAGGATAACAGACTACAATATTGTTAGATGTTTAATCAGGTGCTCTGTTTTTATCAATACCATCTAAATTTTAGAGCTTGCGCACACAAATTCTTTCCTAAATAATCGGTGAGTAATAGTATGATAAGACAAGACTATTACCATAAAGTGCAACAGGATATATCTCTACAGTTACAGATCAAAGGTTATTCGACATAGACTGGCGTCATATACCAAAAGATGCATGCAAGTCGCTAATGGACGTAGGCGAAAATGTTTCTTGTCAAGTGCCGGTTGCTCTACCAAACAACAGCATAAACCTTATTCTTATTTTAGAATTATATTTACTGTGTGAGTTTTATATATATATATATATATATATTGTTTTTTGTTAAAGTGCTTTAATAGCTTTTTGTCATGTAATGGATTAAAAGGCGTTCAGTGATTTCTACTTTTACCTTCGTTCTTAACTTTGGCCATCTATGAAATAAAATAAAAGCATCTATCCTATTTTTAGGCAATTTCTTATATCTGTAAACAGAACTAACATCAGAGTCTACTACACGGCTTCTCGTGATCTACATACCATGTAATTATCCTCGGTAGGTGACAATCTTGCATAATTACTGATCTTCACTTCTTTTCGTTGTCTTTTAGAATAATAAAAGATTTCGTCGATATTACATATAGTTGAAGTCTTTAGCTTTATCTAACAAGTGATTTCTTTGGCGTATCGTACGTGATGTCCGCTTCTATCTGCGGAAAAATCTGTCGATTTCAGAGCTGGATAACACACGTCTGGGATGCGAATGCAAGTAGAAATATGACATAAGGTGATTTATCGGCTCTGAATCTCTTTAAATTAGCTTTTTCGTAATGATGAGTAAATGTCAGCAGATTAATTATGAAGAATGTAATTTGGTAGAGTGTGGCGTTGAGTTCTCATTTATTATCAAGCATTGTGCATTACAATTTGCTTTATATCTTCTCCGCCATAAAATATGCGTGATCCCTATAGTCTTAAAAACAATAACCCAAGTTATCTAAACTAATTATGTGGGACAATAAAATTTATCGCTTCATTCTACAAGTTACACAGCTTGTTATACATTTTTGATCGAAGTCAGAACACTCAAGTTTTGCTTTATTTTAATTATATGAACTTGCTCTCAATTTTCTGACACACAGGTCTGACATGCGTAACTCGATATTCCTATTTCTTGTAAAATTTACAAACCAGCCTCAAATTTATTAACCCTTTTGGTATTTCTGTTAACACATCACTCATTACGCTCCTGTTTTGAACTTCCTATTATCCCATCAACATCGTTTTAACCAGAACGGGTACCTTTATAATATATAGAGTGTGTTGATACAAATATTCCTCAATAAACAGATCTACGTAAAACAGGACGGTTTATTTCATCATAATTATGTTGTTCTCTGAATCTAATATATATATATATATATATATATATATATATATATATATATATATATATATATATATATATATATAAACTCAACCCATGGTTACGTTAGTAGGATAAGTTCATTATCGTCATACTTCACCTAAAATCCTGGCTTATTTAATGATATTTACGTGTTTTCTCATGAAATATATGATTTTAATATAATTCCAAAACTTTCTACATAAATTATCTATAAATTTTGCTTGAAATCAATTCATTTACATGTATATTTATAAAAACCCGATGAAATATAACTCTGACAGCACTATCGTAATTTATTGGCAATTCTGAACAATTATGTTTTACATATTCAACAAAATAACTTGGATAATTTGTATTGTATAAGTATGTCTCATTGTGTGGTTTTAGATATTGAGTTCGTGCATTATTTTGATTGGTTATTCTTTTTATATCTCTTTTAAAATAATATTAGCACAAAATTTTAGGTAGCTGTATTATATGGACTGTATATTAAGTTTTCCACCAAAAAATGGATTTATGCAGTCATTTATTTTCAATTTGTTCCGAGTAACGATTTTATCCAACAGATAACGTAAATTTTATTAGTCAATATTTCACGAAATTTTTTTTGTAATTATTCATTTATACTATTTCATTTTAGATACCTGCACATATTTTTTGAGTTTACTTCCATTTTATTATGCTTTGTTTTTTGAAGGCAGCTTATCCATTGCCAATCGTCTTTGTCATCATTATGAATATGCTCGTTGAAAATATTCACGTTTAAATATATTTACAATTGAGTGCCGCTTGATCAATTAAGCTTAAATTACTAAAATATTTATGATCAATATTTGACTGTATTTTCAAGTATTAGTGCGTGAGTAATACACTATTGCTAAAAGCTGAGTTCGTTAATGTTATTTCAAACGCTTTTGTATAGCATTGCACCTGAAAACTACAGAAGTATGTGAAACCAATTAGCCTATCGAACAAAAATTTTAAGAAAATACAAGAATGATATTTGAATCTCAGATTAAAAAGCATTTAATCTTATTATTTTGAAAAATCTGCAAATCGCGATCATTGAAATGCAAATGGATTCTAGAATCGCACTCTTTTAGCGCAGAATCTTTCAGATGGATTATTATTAAAAATTCAATTTCCAATTTTTTATTGGCTTAAATGAAACAAAACCATATTTTGTACTACAGCTCTATATTATTAGACATTCATTACTAAAGTTCATCAAATGTATTTACCGAAATTGGCTCTATTTTAAGCCTTAAATATATATATATATATATATATATATATATATATATATATATATATATATATATATATATATATATATATATGGTTAGATGTAAAATGTTTATAGCAAGGTTATTCATTCAAAATTTAATCTAAACCTTAATTGAACATCAAATTATTAACTTCATATTTCATATATAGAAAAAATTTTAAAGCTCTATTGTTTCTTTTAACAGTCATACATTTAGTGAAAGAAATATTTAGTGGTTTTCAGTCGTATTTCTCTCTCCTTCCCCTGAATTGCCACAGGTCCCTCAACACATGAGCTCATGAGGTTGCATCTTTTGATTATGCTGGCTTTGTCCTATTATTTTGATCAAATTTTAAATAGCATGTTCCTAAGTAAGCAATGAATAACATTCAATGGCATATATATTAGCTCTGTGAAATAAAGATAACCGCAAATTCCCTTGAATTATATAACTTTAGTAATGACACATTCATTATATATAGTCTACTCAAAATCATATTTTTAATTCCATTGAAGAGAATGCTGCAAAAATATATTCGTGTATTATAGTTTTATCAACTCGAAAACTGGACTTTTTCGAAAAAACTTTTCTTACTAATTATCTGAAGTTTTAGCATTTCATTTAAACTATCATATTATCTAATGCTAATCACAAAACAGCGGACCGTCTGACAGTCGTAGAAACAAACTTATTGAAATTATTCAGAGTTCAACGGAAAAAATTCTATCCGAAATCAGTCCGTTAAGTATAAATAAAAATTAAAGAAATCATCAATAAGGATCTCAGTCCTAGGAATAAAGCAACATTTTACTTAACAAAAAACAACAAAAACAATATATTTTCATCTCCAACCAAATTTATAGCAGTCGTCCAAGTAAGTAGGCAATGTTTTCTCTTTTTGGTAGCAAGGATAAATTGTACAGTACAACTAATTGCACATATTTATGTGATGTATCTTTTTATATTGTAAATTTTCCAATTTTATTATTTGATGGAACATGTGTGGTTTGAATCCAAATAAAGATATTCTATTCTGTTCTATGTCTCCTTTCGTTCCTGAGATAAATAGCAATCTTCATATATTTTTCTAGTGCAAGCAACACAGCGATATTTGTACGAAATAAATTTTCCTACCATCCATTGTCATTATAATATCACTATAGAAAACGGTAGAAGGCAAATATAATCTCAATTTATATGTTAGTTTTTAAATGTGATAAATTCTTATTACAACTACAATAGATTAAAGAGCATTTTATTTAAATGTAACCTACACGGCTTATTCATGAAACATTGAAGTTTTATGAAAGTTTTCTATGGGCAAGTGATGTCGACTTTGGATTTTATATCAACAAACATCAATTTATCTACCACAGATTGAAACCCTTTGTATTCTGTTTATTAATAATTGATGCACGCTTTATAGTTTAGATCTGAAACTAACATTCGTATTTCCATGACAAGGATCATTGTCAGGTTCATTCTTGCACAAATAATTTGTGATGACAAATATCATTCGAATAAAGTTTGCGCCAGATATAGAATCAACACTGATAATAATGTCTTTACAGAAACACCGTTTTTTGCGCTCTTCATAGAGCGCATACACGTTCATTTAGAGCGCCAAGAATGTTTCTAGAATTAACAATTAAATAATGATTTGCCTTTCGGTATTTAAAGTGAAACAGTAATTCATTATAGGTATTCACGCATTTCGACCTCCGATGGTAGTTAACAAAGCACCACCTTAAATTATTTATCGGTGACCAAATTTTAATCAATTATTATGTAATAAAAAACATAGATGGCTTCAAAATTTCTATGCACTCGAAAAATTAATTCATTGCAGTTTACGGTACACATTTCATTAATATTCAATTGTACAATCATTTAATGCGTGGGTTACTTTAAAATCTACTTATATCATCATAATTTATATTAAAGAAATACAAATCCTAATTCTTCTAAAGAGACGTGCATTAAAGTAAAAATAATTTGATAAGTGTTTATGCAATTTCGGCAAACATGTAAAGCTTAACATTTTCACTTCTTACGCATACAGTAATGCTTAATTGGGTGATATATTTGTGAGTTGTTAAAACAATCAAAGATTGATACCAAATGGAATGAATACATATGTTGTGGAAAGTATATCCAGGAGGACAGTATAATCCAAAGAGATGATGGTAATACAAATAGTTATTTTTACTATTTAATATAAGAAATTAAATGTCTTTTACAAGCAATTGTCAATTGTTAAAATAGAAAATATTTAATAATAATCGACTTTCAACAAATCTTATTTCACGAAACGAATTTTATCTTACAATTCCAAATATGGGTAACGATTAAGATTTAATTTAAATTGCATGAACCATTTCTAAAAGAATTCCTTTGGCTTTAGAAATTTTTACTGTCAAACGGTCGATGAAATAATTGAAATCGCCTTAGTTAAGATAGGTGGTTGCGCTTAATATTTTTTTTAAATCTACGTAGTCACATTTTGTATTCAGATAAAGAATTTTCAAGATGCAATAAAATGTATGAAGGTAAAAAAATATTTAAAATTTTCAACATCTAAAAATTAAGCAGATGATTTGAAACTCCTATATATATTACCTGTGTACAATATTATATCTCAGTGGTAAATACCAGCATGTAGTAATATTAGATATTCGAAAACAAAATTTTGATTCTCAACCAATAGCCCTCTGATGGATCATGAAACTAATACGAAATGCTTATTCATACTTGAACAAAACACTTCTAAGCAAGGTTAAAATTAAATTAACATAGAAGTGTATAGGAAATAATTGCTTATACAATAATTAAATTACACTATATGTGATCAATGGATCGTATCGAAAGCAAAAATTTGTAAACACTGTAGCATTTCTAATTAAATATACATTTTATAATACATTTGTGGATAAACATTTATTAAGTATGTGCCAAGCTGCACACCTAACTCGATAATAGATTGTAGGGGTCTTTTTGCGGGGTTGCTACTTAGTTCATGATACTGTACCCGTTCTACATATTCATGGTGGCTATTATTACTATCCATGCACCCACATTGTCTCTGATCCTTTTCGTATGGTTGATGTGAGAAAACCGAAACTTGGTGTCATACATATATTATACACAATGTTGCAAATAGAAATATAATTCACAGTTAGTCCAAATTGAATATATGTTGGTCAGCTGCAAAAACAGATTTTTATGCAAAATAGGCCTTAAACACCATTCACAGTTAAACTAAATTGTCCGTCTTCTGGACGACAAAAGTTAAAATGATTTATGTTTATAAAGAAAAATGTTTTATGCACAATCAGTTATTCGCATATAAATGTCTGAATTAAACTGTATTTATGCCATCAATTTAAAATACAGGATGATATGAAAAAAGTCATCGTTAAAAGTTATCACTAAAAATGAAGGAGTAAGCCGTATAAAGACTTCAATGACAAAAACTCGATTTAAAATACGTGATGATATGAAAGGAATAAACGTTAAAAGTTATCACTAAAAAGGAATATGTAAACCGTTTAAAGACTTCAATGACAAAATTTCACAAATGTTTAGTTCACTGCTTGCTATGGTTTTAACTCATGTCATTATATTAATCCATTATTCACTGAAGTTCGGATAGGCCTACTTGAAGGTGAACAGTAAATCCAATGCGTAAATTATCCAACTAAGCGAAATAAGTTGACTGTGACATAATAGTCCACCGCGTGTTTCATCCGAATCGCGCGCGGTTCTGTCTATTTAATAAAAACCCTATTAATTACAAATAAAATTGCAATTCAAGAAATATCGATTAAAATTGCTTGGAACTAACAGAGATTGTTTCTAAAATCACAGTTATGAGAATTATTGTATAAGAACAGATTTAGATTATTTGACCTTAAAGAGCACTGTATCGGAAATTGCTGGGTTGTAACACGGAGCCGCGTGTTACAAGATAACAAATATGCGACGCTGAAATCAAATTGACAATAATATTCTATCAAATCTTCCGTCAAATAGAATAAAGCAATTTTCATTATATTCTGCAATGAAACTGAGTAATTGTTATAGGTTCAATTGGCATATGGCGTTGAAAAATTTTGGTCTGAACGCCGTTGAGCATTAATTAGTCGTTCTTACAACGGAGTAATCGAAATTGCCGATGGTATTAGGTAACTGAAACTGTTTTCATTGTATAAGATATATGTAATGGCTGGATACAGATCAAAATGTTACTGTATAAACTTTTATATTTTCAGTATCAATTAAAAATTACGTAAGATAGCGAAGGAAATTAAAACAGTGAACCGGATTTATTCTTATTTGGAACCCGTAAAGTACTCGCCAGAATTTAAATAGACCATCGTTTGAACCGTTACGCATATGTTTCGAAATCTTGAACTGAGAACACTTTGCAACAGCTGCCGCAGACTGTTATATAACACTTCTTTAAATCAAGTTTGCGAGCTTGAAATAAACATCAATCTCATTGTATTTAACCAGTCGTCGAACAACATAACAAAACTACCGCCAGCCGCAACGCACTGACGCGTTTCGACCTTCCTAGATCATCATCAGAGTACGACGGCAAACTGACTATCGAGGATCAAACCGCATTGATTATATATGGAGATCAAACTTAGATATGCGGCGCTCACCTCTAGCAGTCTTGCATACATTGTACTTGACTGGAAATGTCGGCTGCACAATTTCTATGCAGTCACGAACATTAACTGATTGTAGCTTTCGCCACATATACATATATAGGAAATACAATTAAACAATAATTGATTGCGCGGGTGGTGGTAAAAATTCTTTAAATCAAGTTTGCGAGCTTGAAGTAAACACCAACCCTATTGTGTTTAACCAGTCTTCGAACAACATAACAAAACTACCGCCAGTCGCAACGCACAAATTTCGTTTTAGTTAACTTTTATTTAGTCGGATAATTTTTTGCATCTCGTCAACATAATTATCTAACCAGCCACAACATATTTGTCATTATGGTACAAGCACCATGCCACCTTAGGAAATGACACTAGATTTAGATTTACAGTACAAATTTGATATATATATGTATATATATGTTTATATATATATATATATATGTATATATATATAATTAGTACAAACTAAACAAATCTTAAAGTAGTAAAAACAATAAATCTAATAGACTAAGTTAATTAAAATATTTAACTGGTCTATCAATTGCAAGAATCTTCGGCGAAAAGGGTTCTAAACGGCGCTCGTTTGATTCAGCGTCTAGTAAGTTATTAATAAATCTCACCTCAAGTGTTTGCCATTATTTGCCACGGTAAACACAAGAACCACTGCATATTTGTATCTGGGGTTAGTCCACACACCTTTGTGAAATTATTGGCTTGGAATATTGTAAATTTTCAGAACTATGTTGCTTTATATAATTGGTTATCATTGCCGTTACACGGAGCATACTTGGAATTATTCTGAAATTATGTTAAGATACGTCACTTGCTATTTTACATTAGCGAACAGACAAAATGCCTAGTGGCGTAATACCGGCTCCTACTGATGAGTCGTCAGTAAGCACGAAACGAATATGCATAAGATTATACTTTCCGTTCATGCTGCCTTTGTTTTATCCTTCTGGTCACAACTGAACTAATTTGTTACTTTGTTCGCAACACCTATAACATACTTGCATATATATTAGATCTTCGCAACAAACAGTATTTAACTAAAAAACTAAAAATTGTTCGGGCAAACAAAAACACTAATCACATTGTATGACTTCGTTGTTGTTAGTAACCTGTGAAGAAATTTTAGGAATTTGCTTTGAAACAGGGCTCGAATGATTTCACATTTTTTCTGAATTGTGTGTTAAACAATCCTACGACTTCTTATGTATACTTCACACATTTTAGTTATGCACCAACTTATGCTTTTGATTATACTGTCCTTTCAGTGGAGCTTATGTGGTATCTATATTAAAAATTTTAAATTGCCACAACCAAACTGTCAATATCTGTCTGACAATTGATTATAAATTGAAATATTGTCACAGGATTTTGATATATACTGCCAGTGTAAACTTAACTTTGCTTCATGAACAATATGCAATGCAGCAAATGTCTGAATAAGAATTTACCATTTGCATGCGTTAGACTATTTGTTTTACACACTCCATGTAAAATGAAGTCACTGAGATTGCGGGGAGACCAATAACTCAAAAAAACTCGTCATAAACACACGCCATTTTGAGTGCAAAAATTAGAAATCCGAATGACCAATGCATGTGTTAAATTCAAATTTAAATAAATCAGGTCGTATTCAGGATAGACTTGTTAATAACAGTTATTTGCATAACATTAAATAGGTACACTCCATGCATGTACATGAATTTTTCATACATAACTAAAAGATTCAGAAAAATATAATTGATACACATGTACGTATATCTAAATGAAACTCCAGCCAATTGACGATAATTTTTCCTTTGCCTGCGTCAGATTAATTATTAATTCTAAAAAATGTAATTGTTGTATTAATAGAATAATCTCAATTGGTAGAGTGTGGTTGTAAGACACAAAAATAAGCGTTCAAATCACTGAGAGTTTTAACTTCAAAAGAGTAGTTAGGGGTGAAAATGAGAAAGAAAATATTCTCAATCATTAATTAACCACTAATTGAATAATAAGCTCACGTATAAGTCAATCTTAATTCAAAGTTCTTAATATTTCACTGGAGCCAACTTTAGTTTCCGATTCATGCCATCGTCTTTTCCTGCCATTGGGTAATGCGGCATTCTAAATTGAACCTAACGATTTTTCAACACCTGTTTCGTTCATAATATTACTTCTAGGTTTAATTTCGATAGATTCCCTAAACAACCTCCTCGTCCTATTACGAATATATATATTTATGTGTTTGCAATCATCCTAGTTAATAGTATATAGTCTCTACTACATGAGCAAGATCAGATTTAGCAATATATCCATACTAAAATGGAGCTTTATATTCATCTCTTCTTACCTTGATTGGACGCATGATCTCACCAACTTACAAGAGACTATAAATATTTCAAGGGAGTTCATACACTCCTGATGTTTCGAAATGTTCAATCTTTTCTTTTTGGTTAGGGTGTATAATGCCAAGTGTAAGGGGCTGTTTCAAAACGGTCCTTATATTTTATTTTAAAGCTAATGATTTCACTTTCCTAATTAATATTGAATCCGGTAATACCATGACCTTCCGCTCTTCCATCTCCTTCTCCGCTTTTATGTATTTCAAACAAGGATTAAATTTCTTCACCACGTCCCTCATTGTTGCATCTATTAAATGAGGAGGATAACCATTAGTCTTGAAGATATCGCGTAGTCTACCTAATTCTAACTTTCTATGCTTTATATCTGTTAACTTAAGACTTCTTAATGGTAATGATTTTAAGATACCGACTTTCAGACGATACGGGTGATTGGACTTGAAATTAAGAAGGATTCCTGAATAAGTATCTTTCCTATAATTATCTCTTTCAAATTTATGACAACTTCTCAATAATTTGACATCCAAAATGGTAAATCACATGATGATTTCCTTTACAGAATAAATTGAAGTTCGCTCATTCGATTAGCTAAATTTAAGAAGTTTACCAGCCCATTATTATGTTTTCAGATCATTAATAGAACATTCAAGAAACATAGGTAAAATTTTGTTTCAGTGGAGTCTTATCGAAAAGATTATTTTCCAAGTAATGTGTGAAGATATTTGCTATTGGGACCGACAAAGGTCGTCCCATTAGAACATTTCGAATTTTTATTAAAATTCTTTCCGAAATTTAAAATAAGCAGAGGAAATACATAGAAAAATCATCACGATAACGTATCCAGTCGTAATTTTACTTCTTTCTTATATTAGGAGATGATCAACTAGAAAACTTCTAAAACAATCCAAGACTTCAGGTATCGATAAATTCTTGTACATAGAAACTACATACAAGGTTATTAATCAATCCTTTTCATCTAGTACACATTTATCTACAATTTCAACAATCTGATATGAGTTTAATAGAGTATGTTCCAATAGATAGGAATATTTTGTTATTCTATGACAAAAAAACATTAGAAAATTTGTTTCTTTCTTTACCATAACTACTGGACAAAAACATCTGCGTTAGTTAAACGTAGATCAAATAATTTAGATTAATTCAGTTTCGCAAAAAGTTTTTGTTTAAAGAACATTTTGCATGGCATAATATCTACAACGCCGTTAAACGGAATAATCATTACACAAATATAAAGAAGCAACTCGAGAAGCATGTGTCAAATATTTCCTTTTTAAATATTTGTTTAAAACATGATTTTTCATAGATGATTTCGTTATAAATAAACTTTTATGCTAAATGCGAATGCAATGCTTCTGGAGCTCGAACTTTGTATAAATATCATAAAAACTTTTAATTGTGGTTTAATTTAAACTATACTTATTATGGAGAACACTATATAAAGATCGATGTTAATTTCTCTTTTTTACGAAGATGATTTTAAATGCATTGACCATTTCAAAGATAAAGCCCGTAATATAGAAATGAAACATCAGAATTAGACATGATCGAAAACTAGCTGATTTTGGAATTTATTGAATAAAGAATGTAGTAATTTAATCGTTGCTAATAGAACAGTAAACCTAACAACAGTGAAGCTTAAGAGGGATCACGTTGAACTACGTAACTTGGCTTAAACACGGCTATTCCTAATGAAACAACAGTTGGAAATGAAGTAATTACAGAGACTGTCAAAATGGCACAAATTATTCCAGACAAGGATAGTGTCAAATTTGTATAAGACGTTGCCTCAATGGTTTTAGCATACCAAAAGGATAAAGTTAAGCCTATCTGTGAAATTAAACGTCTAAGAATTGATTTAGTATCATATAATCTTATAGGTCTAAAAGCGGCTAAAGGAGGGGCTACAGTTTTGATGAGTCAATCCGATTATAATAATAAAATGTTAGAAAAGTTAAGTAATGCAAAGGTAGACACTAAAATATCTAGACCCCACGAAAAGGTTAAAAGGACAAAAAATCTATTACGATTTATTTTGTATGCCCAACATTCACCAACTCATAAAATATTTTACGTATTTCCGTCATAGAATAAGAAAATATTCCTATTTCTTAGAACTCATATCAATTGGTTTAAATTGTGGATAAATGTGAACTAGATGAAAAGAATAGATTAGTAAGTCTTGATGTAGTATATATTTACACAAATATACCGGTGCCTAAGGCCTTGGATGGTTTTCGACGTTCTCTATCTGACCACCCCTTAATATTAGAAGTAAGTAAAATGACGGCTGGATGCGTCATGGTGATGATGTGTATATTTTTGTCCTCTAATAACTCTAAATTTTGGACAGAATTTTATAAAAATGCCATGTTTTCCAATGGGGCATCCTTTGTCGGTCCCAGTCATGGATGTCGTGAGAATATTCAATTCTAATTTGAAATAAATTGAAGTGGGCAAGGAGAATAAAGAGATTAAGTTCATGGTATAACCGGACTGTATATTAAGTAGTAAAGTAAAAACCAATAGCTTTAAATTACAGTACAAGGACCGTTTACACACGGCACTATACTCCCTTACCAAAAAGAAAAGTTTGAACCCTTGGAATCATCAGGAGTGTATGATAGTAGTCTCATGTATGATGGTGACACCATGCGTCCAATCAAGGTTAGAAGAGGTGAACATAAAACTCATGTAAGTATGGACATATTGCTGAATCTGTTCTTGCTCATCATGCAGTGGAGACTGGACAATATTGACTGGGATGATTACAAACGCATAGCAATTTGTAGTCGTAATAGGGAGAGTAGATTATTTAGGAAATCTGAAATTAAGTATAGAGATAATATTATGAATTAAACAGGCGTTGCAAAATCGTTAATTCCGATTTACTATACCACTTTAGCCAATGGCTGGAAAACATGATTGCACGAATTGGAACCTGAAGCTTGCTCCAGTAAAAGATTAAGAACATCGGATTA
Organism: Eudiplozoon nipponicum; assembly: GCA_029291075.1. Lineage (NCBI taxonomy): Eukaryota > Metazoa > Platyhelminthes > Monogenea > Mazocraeidea > Diplozoidae > Eudiplozoon > Eudiplozoon nipponicum. The sequence goes on along the minus strand of JAQBSW010002741.1, from coordinate 8,780 downwards.
AGATTGACTTATGTGTGGGTTTATTATATTAATAATGACTAATGAATTATTAAGAATATAGTCTTTTTAAATTTCATCTATAACTACTCGTTTGATTTTAAAACTCTTAGTGATTTGAACACTTATTTTTTTTCTTGCACCCCAACCCTAATTATTTGGATCATTCTAATAATACATCATTTCAAATATTTAGAAGTATTAAATAAGGTGAAGTGTGCAAGTCGCAAATTAATGCCTATTGACTGCAGTTTTATTTAGATGTACATACATGTGTATCAATTATATTTAAGCGAATCTTTTAGTTATGTATACACATAAACATGCACATGCGTGACGTGCACCTATTTAATGTTATGTCACTAACTATACTTAAAATATCTATCCTGAGTACAACCTAAGTGGTTTCGATTTAAATTTAACACGTGTATTGATCATACGAATTTCTAATTTTATCAATGATAAAGACATTTATTTATGGCTAGGGTTTCTGAATTATTGGTCTCCACGCACCAGAAAATGTGAGGGCAATCTTCGTTACGTCATTTCACATGGAGTGTATAAAACAACTAGTCTAACGCATGCAAATGTTAAATTCCTATTCAGCCACTCTGGACTCACTCAAATGTACATAAAAGTTAGAGAAATGCAAATAAACACATTTGGCACGCGAACATGAACTGAAGAAACAGTCTAAAATATAAATATTATAGCTGGAGGAAATACCGCGCTTGCTTTATTAATTTGTTTTTTTGAAATCTAGTGAGGATGGACCAACTGAGAAAGGCTGCCAATAAAGGCGTCAGTAATATTTTGGTAAAGAAAGAAAACTGCTGGAAAATAAACAACTGCGATAGTCAAACGTTTAATTATTTTTCGCAAAAAGGTTTCTGAATGATATGACTATTTAGCACACCTTTGAAATTCTTTCTGAATTGTCCATAGTGTAATTGTAGGGGTGTTTTTCCGGGGTTGTTTTCTTGTTCGTTATTTCTATACCCGTCCTACATATCAATGGTGGCCATTGTTACTACCCGTGCGCATAATCCGTCTCTGATCCTTTTCGGATGGTTGATGTGAGAAGGCAAAAACATCTAGTCATACGTATATTAGATATAATGTTGCAAATAGAAATTAAATGCACAGTTAGTCCAAATTGAATATATGTTAGTCAGCTGTCAAAATAGATTTTTATGGAAAAATAGGTCTTAAACACTATTCACAGTTAAACTAAATTTTCCGTTTTCTAGACGACAAAAGTTAAAATGATTTATGCTTATAGAGAAAAATGTTTTGCACACAAGTATTTATTCTTCCACAAATGTCTGGATTGGAATGAGAATAGTCAAACGATTAAAAATACATGACAATATAAATATAGTAAAATGATTTATGTTTATAAAAGAAAAATTTTGGAACACAAGTAATTATTCTTACAAATGATTTAGATGAGAATAGTCAAACTTAAAATACATGACAATATGACATAGTAAAATCACACAAGTAGTTATTCTGCGCAGGTGACACAATAGTCCACACTCTCTCGCATTTTCTATTTTAAAAACCCTATTGTAAACGCCCCGGCTTCAAGCAAATGCCGTACGACGTTACAAACTCGGTTAAGGTTCTCTGAATAGAGATTAGTTACTGATAGTGGGGCCCTTAAGTGGGCCTGGTAATGCGTTCTCTTGAAGTCTTCAGAGTTTGAAGATGTCCTAGAGCCTTGGGTGGACTCTGGTTGAGTTGTCGCTCCCGTGGTTGAGCTGTAATCACGATGTGAATAGCGTCCTGCAGGTTCTGCAATTAATTGGCTCGTCTCGCTGGTTATACCGCAACAAGATGAGTCACGGATGCAGTCAATTGTTGGTGAAACTATTAAATCACCAGCGTAGGTATTGACAGCCGACAGAACGCACACGCGTGAAGCAAGGTAGAATGCAAATACCACAACTAACTTGCATGGTAAATTGCCGTGCTTAAATAGCATGCCATGCCTACTTGCACACTATTGGTTAAAACGGCAAGTTTCGCTTTTTTCTCATTGGTGCAACGTAAATAAAATTGAATTTAATTTACGCAATATGTCGGCCATTAATTTGTGTCGTTACAACACTTTCCTCTCTGAAAAAAAAATCCTCTCTGCGAGGCTAGATAAGAAATGCATGACAGAGTTCGAACCAAGTTAAGCAAAAATATGATGAACCATAAGTGCTGGGCTTAAATAAGCTTGTTGGTTGCTTCATCAATGATATGATGCCAGGTAACCACTATGAATTGCTACACAAATTGTTAGATCTAGCAGTGTAAGTTTTTGGATCCGCAGCGTGAAGATTTCGAGGTAAATCGCCTCTGAATTTGCCAGGTTTAAGTTAAAACCTAAGCAGGTTGGATCGTTGTCAATGTGTTTGTATACGACCAAAGGAGCTAGAGTGCTCGACTTTGTGGTCATGACATTTGTAGAGTGGTCTTTGTGCAATTAATAAAGTTGAGATGTGCATTGAAAGTGGCCTGTACCATGATATGAAGCTGATCACTACTTAGTGTTGCTACACGAATGCGTTAGCTCTAAGTAGCTGGTCATACCAAAATAGGCAGTGTAATGTCATGTGTAAGAAATACATTATAATGTAAAAATATATACATTAAAATCAAAGGTAATTGCATAAAATATGTACACGAACATTGCCTCAGAGATGGCATAATACCAAAGAACTGTTCAAAAATGCTACTCAATTGTTAGCTAAGAACAGCTGGTTATGCCACGTGAGACAAATACGAAAAATAACGAAAGGTTTAAAAAAATTTTATAGTTAATGTTAATGTTTAAAAAAAAATTAATTACGCGTTATACAAAGCAGGTTATTGAGATTGTGGGCAGACGGAGCCTGAGACGTGTGTAGAAGGTTGAACTCTCTCAGGATCAGGTGGTTCGATAAACGGTTTCAATCTGTCTATGCTTACTGATGTCGGTGTAGCGCCTTGCATAATAATGAAGTATTTTGGCTGTCTGAGTAAAATCGGGTAAGGACCGCGATACTTGGGTTGTAGTGGTGCAACAGCATTATTGTTGCGAACGAGTACTCTCTTACAGCTGTGGAGCTGTGGGTGAACGAAGACTGGACGAGGCGTGTGTCTCGGCTGCTGTTCGGACATGTTACCGAAATGAAGTCGAAGGCGGGTAGCTTCGTTTTGTGGGTCATCTTGTGCCAGTAGTAGACGTGGGAGCTGACTAGGTAGGCGTAGATCCATGCCATACAAGAGTTGTGACGCAGACGTTTTAATGGATTCACGAGTACGGGAACGCATGGCCAACAGAACTAAAGGTAGTGCATCGACCCAGTTGCCATTAATGGACGAGGATGCTAAAGCTGCTTTGAGTTCCCTATGCATTCTCTCTACCATGCCATTAGCTTAGGGATGGTAGGCAGTCGTCTGACGTAAGATGCATCCCATGTACCGCAAGGTGGTTTTGAAACGATCAGATGAGAAGCAAGTGCCTCTGTCCGTGGTGACCTCATTGGGAACACCATAATTGGATATCCATGCAGAGATAAAACCGTTAGTTACTTCGTCTGCAGAAATGGTGCCAAGAGGTAATGCCGCAGGCCACCGTGTAAATCTATCGATCATAGTTAGAAGGTAACTGAAACCTTGTCAGATGAACTATGTCGATGTGGACGATGGCTAGGCGAGAAGTAGACCAAAAATGTTGCAACTTAGAACGAGTGTGTCGTGTGATCTTGTATTTCTGACAAATTGCACACTCTGAGACACATCGTTTAACATTCTGCCTAAGTCTATGACCCCAGAAACGATCTGTAAGAAGTCGGACAGTCGCTTGGCTTCCTGGGTGAGAAATTGAGTGAATTGAATCGAAAACTTTTCTCTGAAGGCTGGTTGGCAGAACTGGCTTGTTGGGCTGCGTACCCGTGAAGTAAACAATTGGTAAGCCTTCCCACAGACGGCTTATGAACTTGGTTGGGTGACAGGCTATTGATCTTTGAATGTGAATGTCACCGCGTTGTTCAGTTCGCAGGAGAGTTGGCGTTAGTGCAGGTTCACTGAGTGCCACGGAGTTGACGGTGAATGGTGACGGCGAAGGTGGTTGTAGAGAGACGTCTGGCCTGGACTGGGCATCTGCAATGAAGTTCTGTTTGCCCTTGACGTGAAAGACGTCAAATTGCCATTCGCCTAGACGAGAAAGCTGTCTTTCCACTCTGGCAGGGTACTTGGCGATAGATGAAGTTGCGTTTCGAAGTGCGCTAACTAGTGGTGCATGATTTGTGAAAACAACAAATCTGCCACTGCCAATGATGCTGATAAAATGGCGCATTGCGTCGTGGATGGCGAGAAGTTCTCGGCCGAAAGTGTCGTACCTCGTTTCTACTGGTTTGAGAGTACGCGAGTAGAAACTGATAGGCTTCCGAACTCCGTCGATCTCTTGTTCCAACGTGGCTCCAATACCGAATTCAGAAGCATCTGTCGTGGGTAGAAATGGCTTTTCAAAATCTGGATGTGTTAGCATTGTGGCATTTGCTAACAAGTTGACGGCAAGTCGAAGTAATTCCTCGTCTTCGGATGACCAAGCAATGATGGAATTCTTTCTAAGTCCTTTTCGGTTCCGCAGGTGCCTGCACAAAGGATAAAGTTGTTTTGAAAGGCCTGGAAGGAACTTGCGATAATAGTTTAGTACTCCCAGGATTTTCTGCAAATCGCTCAAAGTCCTTGGTGACTTGATATTCTCGATTGAATTCGTCTTTGACGGCAACGGTTGAATACCTTGGGCCGTGATACGATGCCCTAAGAAGTCGACGGATGAAGTTGCAATTTGCGTCTTGTCACAGTTGATCTTGAGTCCGTGGTTGGATAAGCGTGAGAGGACATTTCGTAGATGCTTCGCATGAGATTCTAAATCTGGACTGAATACCATAATGTCATCGAGATATGACATACAATAGTCAGAGTCGTCGCGAAGTATGTTGTCTATGAATCTTTGAAATGTCTGAGTAGCACACTTAAGTCCAAAAGGCATGTAAAGATATTCAAAAAGGCCAAATGGAGTGATGACTACAGTTTTCTCGATATCCTCTGGTGCTACCGGTATGTGATGGTACGCTTGTCTGAGGTCAATCACTGAGACGAAATTGCTGCCGTTGAGTTTTTCAAGTAAAGTGTTGATATTTGGAATGGGATATGCATCAGATTTTGTCACTGAATTTAGCTTACGGTAGTCTCCACAGGCTCTGTACGATCCGTTTGATTTAGAGACTAAATGCAGTGGTGACGCCCATGAACTTTTCGATGGTCTGATGATTCCCTCTTCAAAAGCCTAGTGAATTCCTCTTGGGAAACTTTCAGTTTAGCTGGGGGCCAGTGGTCGCTTCGTGAGTGCAATAGGTTGTCCTTCTCTGACGAAATGGTGTATCATGTTGGAGACACGTAGCTCTGACTTGTTGAGATCGAAAAGCGATTTGTATTCTCGAAGAGCTGCTGATATCTCTGCTGAATGATGCACTGGGGTTGGCTGAATGACCTGTAACTCCAAACGCTCGAAGGCAAGTGTCCAAAAGCTTTGTTCAAGTCCGGTGGAGGGGTCGATGATCTTTTGATTAGCAAGATCAACAATGAGCCGAAATTTTAGAAGGAAATCAAGGCCTATTATAATATGTGAGACCTTGGCAATGATGAAGTTGTGGGAAAATTCACGTCGTAGACCTATGTTGAATGTGCAGTACCGGCAGCCATATGTTGGTATGGGCTCGCCTGTAGCTGTTGCGAGAAGAACGCCTAGCGACATCTCAGCCATTGAATCACATTTGAGAACTGAGACTGCCGCACCTGTGTCTACGATGAACTCTTCGCCAGTTTTAAAATCAAGAAGGTGCAGAAGCTCGTTGGGCTGTTTGGCCGGGTCATGCAAACAAGTAGGCTGGTGATTGCGACCGGCATTGTCTGTTTGGTTCTCTATGTGAAAAATTCGGTGTGGACGAAAAGAGTCGACAGGGATGTCGGATTGTAGTTGGCTTCTTCCCTGTAGCGCCGTTGATGCCGTTGATGTGCAGAAAGTACGGTCTTCTACTTCCTGCGCCAGACGTTTCCCGATACTGATGCACCCTTGTGCCTTAATTGTTGTCCTCTCCGTCAGCTGTGGAAATTGACACTCATTCGGAAATTCTTCGGAACGACAAAGACAAACTTGGCAAACATAAAAAACTTCTGGTGGTTATAACACCAGTTCTTTGGAGCATATTTATTAAAGGATTGTGGAGATCTCGATCGCCGCCTACCATTATAATTTGACTTGGAAACGAATTTTGGTCGAGCATTCACTTGATTTATCTCGGATTTGGTAATGACCAAACCTTCTAGAACTTTGGCCATGTTCGCCACTGTTCTCTCTAAAGAGGAGATTCTATCATCTTGCGGGGGTGAAGAAAAAGATGATGGATTCACTTTGGGTTCCAAAACCCTATATTCTAACTCACATCTCTCAGATAAGTCATCTATAGAGAGAGTGTTGGGGAGCTGTCTGGCCAAGAGTTTTAATGTTTGGGGAAGATTGTTAATAAAAACAACCTTAGCCTCATGGTCAGAAATGTTGGTTTATACCAACGTTTCCGTAATTCCCTCAGTATTTCTATGGGGCCAAGATTTGGCATATCTAACTGCGCATATTTGTTTATTATCTGCTCAGTTTCCGTGGATCCAAGCAAGGATTCTACCTCGTTTTGTAGGCCCAAAATGGGATTAGATAGCTTCCTAATGGCCTCAAGCTTAGGATAAATCCGTCGCTGCAATTCAGAAGGTAATTTAGCAAAAACCTTCGACAATTTTTGATGACTGTCATAATCAGGAAACGGAGAGAAAGCGGAGTCTACGCGCATAAAGAATAGCTCACTATCTCCATCCCAAACAGGAACATCAATATCTAAAATTGGACCTGACATTTTAACAATCTTACGGGATCTTAAAAGCATAAATTTATAAGCAATATGAAAATATATAAATATACTTTAACGAAACGCTTACCCTTAAACACCTTCCACAGTTCAATGAGCGCAGAACAAAAGCACGTTTTGTACGTAGGAAAGATGAACAGAGGCCCCGTCGGCCTTTGATGCTAATGTATTATTATTTTCCACAGTTGAATGAGCGTAGAACAGTACGTACGGTGCCGTTTTGTACGTAGGAAAGACGAACAGAGGCTCCGTTTATTATTATTATACCCCAAAAAAATCACAAATCCACGAATATATATACCCAACAGAATTCCAGAAAACCACGATCACGGTAGAGAAAAACGCAAATGTTAATCGATTTTTATCCCAAATAGATGAAAAAGGAAGTCAATTTTATTTATACCAAAAAAATCAGAACAATAATCAATATCCTGGCGCGGTCGCCAATTTTGTAAACGCCCCGGCTTCAAGTAAATGCCGTACGACGTTACAATCTCAGTTAAGGTGCTCTGCATAGAGATTAGTTACTGATAGGGGGCCCTTAAGAAGGCCTTGCAATGCGTTCTCTTGAAGTCTTCAAAGTTTGAAGATGTCCTAGAGCCCTGATGAGATTGGTTGCTGGCATTTAGGCGTTTGAAGCATGACTTAATTGGAGCCGTCGCTGTAAAGACAATAGTTTAATTGCGCTCAACCGCGAAGGCATTGTGCTTCGAGCCATCAGACTTGGAGCGGCCAATAATTTTCTGCCGCCGAGGAGGCTGAACCCACCAGTCTTCCCAACCTTCCATGGGCGGATTCACCTGAGTTGTTGAGGGTGACCACGCCCATTTAAATGTCGCGTCTGTGCGCGGGTATGTGCAGCCGTTTCCGAGGCAATAACGTGCGTAGTGGCCTTCATTGAAAGTGCTTGAATTTCTCAAAATCTAGCTGTTTATTAATTCCTTACTGGCTGTGAGTTCGACGAGCCGGGCACCATATTGTAGGGGTGTTTTTCCGGGGTTGCTTTCTTGTTCGTTATTTTTATACCCGTCCTACATATCAATGGTGGCCATTGTTACTACCCGTGCGCCTAATCAGTCTCTGATCCTTTTCGGATGGTTGATGTGAGAAGGTAAAAACATCTGGTCATACGTATATTAGATATAATGTTGCAAATAGCAAAATAATTCACAGTTAGTCCAAATTGAAAATGTGTTAGTCAGCTGTCAAAATAGATTTTTATGCAAAATAGGTCTAAAACACTATTCACAGTTAAACTAAATTGTCCGTCTCCTAGACGGCAAAGATTAAAATGATTTATGTTTATAAAGAAAAATGTTTTGCACACAAGTAGTTATTCTTACACAAATGTCTGGATTGGAATGAGATATAGTCAAATGATTGAAAACACATGACAATCTGAACATAGTAAAATGATTTATGTTTATAAAGAAAAATGTTTTGCACACAAGATGGTTATTCTTAAACAAATGTCTGTATTGAATTGTATTTTTATCATCGATTTCAAACATATGAAGATATGTAAAAAGTCATCGTTAAAAGCAATCACTAAAAATGAAGGGGTAAGCCACATAAAGACTTCAATGACCAAAAACTCACGAATATTTAGTTCATGTCTTGTTATAATTTAATTCATGTCATTATTATAATCTATTATTCTCTGAAATTCGGAATGGCACAGTTAACTGATAACAGTAAAATTGTCTAATAATCCAACTGAGCGAAATAAATTCACTGTGACACAATAGTCCGCCGCGTGATCCTCGCGGATCGCGCGCGGTTCTGTTTCTTTACTAAAAACACTATTAATTACAAATAAAATTG
>JAQBSW010002740.1:0-96878 GCA_029291075.1 Eudiplozoon nipponicum | reverse complement strand
CGGAAAAACAACTCAAGTTGGGTCGGGGATGCCTGGGAAACGATATTCACAGCTTATCAACAGTAAACCCTATGAGAAATTTGTTGCATCATGGATGGCATTGACTGAGAATTTCAGAAGCGCCATGGAAAACTTAGAGACAGAAGTGTGGAAGAAAACTGTAATGCCTTTGAGTTATTAATGATCAAAATTCAACAGAGATATCAGCCTGGATGTTCGGCATACATGTATGAATTATTACGTCTAGAAACGATGGAGCGTCAACTACCATGAAAGTTTTATGAACTCTTTTGTACGAAAGCTTTCGTGTTGAATATATCTAGAGATATGGTGAGATCTATTTTTACAGCTGAGCTACCATCCGGGCTTAGAACCACATTAGAGGTATTTGACACAATGATAATTGATTGGCCAACTAAACTCAGAGGGCTAGACGGATTGTATAAACAGCAGGAACCACAGGTACATGCTGAAACGGCAGATTCTGTTATGGTGCAGCCAGTTAGAGCAGAGACCGAAACCACCCTGACGTTACAAGAAAGTGTGCGTTACTTGTGTAGAGAAGTTGCTGGTATGCATCGAAAGATGGATGAAATGGCGTGAGCTATTTCGCAACATCATAGTCAGGGAGTCACTCGCGTCAACGCTTCGATGGGCCGCGCGGATGGTGTAAGTCACATTGCGAATACGGACGATGTGCAAAGTGCCAAGGTGAGAATTGAATATACCCGCGTTTAGGTGGACCAAAATGGAAAGGAAGCACTAAACCGGTAGAAAGGAATTCATCACCAGGAAAAGGATAAAACCCCCGCTAGTAGGAGCCGTAGGGGAGGGGTTCCATTGCAAAGGCTCCCAGACATGCCTCTAAAAGGCATGCTTAAGGCAAAAGTAAAAGATGCGACAAAATCAAATAGCATCGAAACAGAAGGCAAGAGGGTCAGATTCTTCCTAAGCAGAGATCTGGAAAACATTGCCGGATTATCCAGCAACAAATTCATTATTAAAGATGAATTAACTGGACTGGAATTTCTTATCGATACGGGTGCTGAAGTAAGCATAGTTAGGTCAGACGTGATGGAAACAGATTGCCCCGCATTTGATTTTCAACTATGGGCCGCAAATGGTAGTCCGATATGAGTCAAGGGGATGAAAGAAATGTCGGTGACCTTAGGCCAGAAATATTCTTTTACATGGAACTTTCTCGTAGTCGATGTCAAGGACCATATCATTGGAATGGATTTATTGACACACTTCAAACTGACATTAGATACCAAGACTAGGACTATCGCAGAAGAATAGGGGTGTTAACACACACTGAGTCTAACACTTCGGTAGTTAGAACAGTTCTTTTACCCCGTCCCACTGTCGAACATGACTTTGCCGACATCATTGAGAAACACTTTGCTGTCTTTCAACCTTTCAATGCCAAAAGAACAGGATTGAAGACCGGAGTAGAACACAAAATAGAATTGGTGGCTACGCTGCTTTGTTCATCAAAGGCTCAACCATTGGCACAACACAAGCAACAAGTATCTGTGTCCGAATTTCACCAATTGCGCAAAGAGAGGATTTGTAGAAGGTCAAATTCCAATTTTGCTTCCCCAATAGTGGTAGTTCCCAAACCTGAAGCGGGACAATGAAGGGTTTGTGGAAATTATCGTCTATTAAACTCAGTGACGAAGGGTGATTCTTATCCTCTCCCTAACCAGAGTATTCTGCTCCGAGACTTAATGGGATATGAAGTTTATTCAACTTCAGATCTCCAGAAAGCGTACTATCAGATACCGATGGAGGAAAGTTCTATACCACTCACCGCAGGCAGATTTCCAGGAGGGGGATCGCATGAATTTCTTCGAATGCCTTTTGGTTTGAAAATGCCAGTCAGACATTCCAGCGTTTGGCTGAAGAAATCCTTCAGAATTATCCATATGCGAAGGTGTATATAAACGACATAATAATTTTTAGTCGCTCACGTGATGAACATCGTAGGCATTTGGAGACAACTTTAACCAGGCTGGAACAATATGGATTAAAGGTCAAACCCAATATAAGTAACATTGGATACTCTTCTGTTAAGTATTTTTGACATGTACTTTCCAAAGACGGAATTAAACATTTGGAAGATAAAATCCAAGCTATCAAGGACGTAACGGAGCCTCGATCCGTGCGCCAGTTGCGAAGGTTCTTGGGCATTATCAGCTATTATCGTCGATTCATTCCAGGTCTAGCCAGAATTCTAGGATCGTTAACACACCATCTCATACGTGATAAGAGCACGATCTAGAAGTCTTGGCCTATAAACTTGAGTCAGGAAGACCGAGAAAATTTCCCGAGGGCCAAGGAAATGCTAAGTGACATAACCACACTAGCACCTGTAGAATAGGAAAAGCCATTCGAGCGAATCACAGATGCCTTAGATGTTGCAATAGGGGCAGTGCTTCAGCAAAGGGACAAAGATATAGTGAAACCGACTGGGTTTTATAGCCGCAAGCTTAATGATCAAGAAAAACGGTATGATACGTTTGGTAAAGAGCTTCTAGTTGTGTTTGACGCAGTGATACATTTTTAGCATTAATTAGACGGTCATCAGTTCAAGTTATTGACAGATCATAAGCCGTTGATTAGCATACTTGGTAAAACAGCGAGGCTTAATTACTCTTGCAGAGTAAATGCCAAAATTACCCGGTTAGCAGAGTTCAATTTCACTGTGTCTCATATTGCTGGTAAAGAGAATGTGGTAGCCGATGCACTTAGCAGACCGAATAAAACCGATGTCGCAAGCTCCTGAGTGGCAAGTGGTTGTTATGCGAAACGTCCAGAAATCAACCACGACCATATGTGCCTTTGGAGTTACGGGCAAAAATTATCCAACAATTACACGACATGGGACATCCATCCATAAAAGCCACAAGTTGATTAGTCAACGACAGATATGTATGGCCGTAAATGTCTAAAGACATACGGATATGGGTAAGAGCCTGTTCCAAGTGTAAAAAATGTAAGGTGTGGAGACATACTAGAACCGAGATAAAGTATATTGGAATACCAATTGGACGGTTCAAACACGTACACATAGACATTGTCGATATGCCTGAAGTTAATGGCCAAAAATATTTGCTAACAATGGTAGATCGTCTTAGTCGCCAATTTGAAGTAGCGATTTTAAAAGATATGACAGCGCAAGAAGTCTTGTTCGCGTTCCTTCATAATTGGATATCGCGTTATGGTGTTTCGGAAAGAGTTACTAGTGATCGCGGTAGTCAATTTATGCCAGAGCTTTTCGTAAGATCTCTCAATATCATGGGAACAACTGTATTGCATACTAGCGCATACAATCCACGAGCGAATGGGATGGTAGAAAGGCTGCATCGTGAACTGAAAGCTGCGTTAAGGTGTACTAGTGGAACAAGCTGGATACACGATCTTCAAATAGCATTACTTGCTATGCGCAACAGATAAAGGGCACAGTTAGGAACTTCAATAGCAGAATTGGTTTACGGAGAACCATTAAGGTCGCCTGGAGATCTTCTAATAGAAACTCCAAATAGTCTTGATTGGGCTTCTAGCTATGTAGATTGGTTTGTAGGAGCACTTAAAGATAAGATATGTCGTTTAGCTCCGATCAAGACAAGAAAAGCAAAAACCAAGTGCTATATGTTCTCTGATCCTAGATCGGCTTTGCATGTTTATGTAACTAATGAAAATAGTAAGAACTGCCTGACACCATTTTACAAAGGGCAATATAAGGTCATAAGGATGACTGACAAAAATGTCATCATAGAGATAAATGGCATTAAGGATTGTGCTACTTTGGATCGTTGCATTCCCCTGTTTATCTGGATTGACGATAGGACTGAATTAACAGATGAGTTGAATGACCACCGTTCCATGGAAGAATCTGATGTGTGCAATTCAATCACGCAGGCACATAAAACAAAGAAGCAACTTTCACAAAACACGTTGTCGAACACATCAACATCATATTCTACCGAGTTACAAGATCAAAATATTCTGTCAACATCAGGCGAAGTAGCAGTGCCAGTGACAACTGTAAAGGGCGCGATGTCGACGTCAGGAGCGCCATTATGCACAACTCGTTCAGGAAGAATCCAACGTCAGCCGAAGAATAATGATTACGTCTATTATTAGCCGTCTTTTTTGAGAAGGTGATGTATGTGGAGGAAGATATTTCCTCCGACAAAATTAAAGTGACATTTATCGATAAATTTAAACCACCTTGGCTGATTGAAACGAATTTTATTTAAAAAGAAATTAATTGTTTATTTTACAGAACATTCTTTGTTTAAATACTTGACAGTATATATACTTTTGAATTGTGCGTAATTTCAGTTTCGGTTATCTGTACGTGACTGGCCTGACTTTCCTCAGCAAGCTGCATTTGTTTCTTTTCCCCAATTAAGTTTATAGCTACTCGATTTTACAATATACTCCTGCTATCATTTTGTCTTTTGAATCGTACATATTGGAGACGTTCTGGAACAGATAATTCAATAATTCTGTTTTTCACGTCTTAATTATTTCCGGGTTATTTGATCGGGTGTTTTGCCACGTAACAAGTTCACATTCCGTTTGCCTAACACTAAGTTATCAAATTAATAATTAAGTACGATCAGAATAGAAGCTAAACTTAAGTTTGAGGACACAAGCAAATTAGCTCAAGATTTAGCAGGCATGAATTTAATAGAAGTAAATGAGAGTACTAGCCTGTCAGATTCAATTGTACACGATTTGGCATCTATGGAGTTCTGAGACACGAATAGGAATGGAGCCTCTACATTACAACTAAATTTGCGGTTCAATAAATCTCAATTAAAACTGCTTGAAACTAACATAATTATTTTTATCGATATTTATAAAAATTTACTTGTTTATTTAATGTTGCTTCGTATGGTTATATGGCAGTGAAACATTAGTTACTATTGGCTTTTTATGTCTGTGCATGGTGATGATATCCGGTACGCAGATTTTTTTAACCAGTCGTCGAACAACATAACAAAACTACCGCCAGTCGCACGCACTGACGCATTTCGACCCTCCATGACCATCATCAGTGTACAATGGCAAACTGACTATTGAGGATCAAACCGCATTGAATATATATGGAAATCAAAGTTAGATATGTGGCTTTCACATCTAGCAGTCTCGCATACATTGAACTTGACCGAAAATCTATGCCGTCACGAATATAAGCTATTTATAGCTTTCAGCCTACACATATATAAATATATATATATATATATATATATATATATATATATATATAGACAATACAATTAAACAATAATTGATTGCGCGGGTGGTGGTAACAATATTAGCTGATTGTAGCTTTCGACACACAAATATATATATTGACTGCATAGAAATTTTGCAACCGACATTTCCAGTCAAGTTCAATGTATGCGAGACTGCTAGAGGTGAGAGCCACTGTGGAGATTAATTTAATTTTTTGGACATTAATTAGCTCCTCATATAAAAATAAATGCAATTTTATTTTTGTACATTTGATGTTATCGCTGGTTTCGTAAAACAATATTGTAATTTTTGTAAAAAATTGTAAAATTTTTTTGGAAGTTCTTTTGTTCATATTGTTGAAGTTTTTGACTTGTCTTGTCGAAGGAAATGGTTGGAGTTTTGATCTGAGTTGCTGAATTTCACAAGCGGGACACTGTGTGGTTCCATCTTCGACTCTTTATTAATAAATCGTTGTAATCTTCTTGTCGATTGTTCTTTTTAATTATCAACAAAAAGAACCACAAATTTGCTTTGGGTATTTAAAGTGAATATTTGTTTTAAGGTCTCAATCATTCTGGTTCAGTAACCTGTGGATATCAGCGTATCCTGGTAAGCTTACTTATTTAATATAATATATAAATTGCAAGTAATTTAATAATATTATGGCTGGTTTATTAAATACTGAGGATACAGAGCAGTTGGCTAATGGACTTAAGGATTGTAGCTTAAGAGATAGTTCAGAGGAACTTAAGTGTTCTAAGATAAATGATCATTCCGCATATATGGATTTTACGGGCGTGGCATCCAAGAGAACCCCTTATGGTAGTGACCAAAGGGCCTCTACAAAAAATGGCGACCGCGCCAGGATCCTCTATGCGGAAAGATATGATGTAGATGATCGTTTTTGCTGCAATTCTATGGATAGCAATGTTAAGCTCACCATGTACAGACCAGACAACCATTCTGAATGGGTCGAAGAAGCAAAATTTTATTTTAAACTAAAACGAATGACCGACCCTATAGAAAGGTTTGCCTCGGCCTGGTGGTGCTTACCTGAGCCATTAAAAAAGAATCTGTTTAGACTCAGGAAATTTGTTACTGAGAACGAACCAGAAAATGCATTTGAGCTTCTAGTAGAAGAACTCCATGGACGATATCAACCCGAGAGGATTGAACGGATGACTGACTTATTACGTCAGGAAAAGATGGGAAATCTACTTCCATCTGAATTTTATGACAGACTTATTTCAAAATCCATCGGGCTTGATATATCTGAGGAAGTTATAAATAGTATATTTGTAGCAGAATTGCCTGCTAGACTAAGAGCCACCTTGGATGTATATGATACATTGGAACTAGAGTGGCCAAAGAAGCTCAAAGGATTGGATAAAGTTTATCGTCAGAAGGAACCTAAGGTGTATGCAGTAACCGCAGATTCACGCCTGGAGCAGCAACTCAGACATCTCTCAGAGAGACTCCTGACCATAGAGAATGAATTAAGTACCCTCCGCAGGGATGTGGGTTGGATAAAAAGCAATAAGGAAACTTCCAACAGAAGTAGGGTAAATTCTCGGAGTGAACGTTCAATTTCCAAGCATTGGAGAGACGAATCGCGTGAGAGTGAACAAGGACCACGCAATTGGTGCATATCGCATCGCAAATACGCCGAGTTTGGAAAATGTCAGGAGGGGGGATGCACGTTTCCAAAGTTGGGTGGTCCCCGATGGAAAGGAAGTACTCTTCCTGGAGCCTGGTCGAAGCTGCCGGAAAACTAATAAAGCCTCCGCTAATAGGAGCCGTAGGGAGGTAGCGCATGCAAGGCTCCAAGATATGCATATTCGTAGCATACTAAAATAATCGAAGTTAGGTTCGGAAGCTTCGATGGAAGAAATGCGCGGTAATACAGTCCGTAAATCTGTTAGATTTCGGCTGGAAGGTAATCTTAAAGAGGTTGCTGGTTATAGCAACAATAAGTTCGTTATAACTGATGAACTTAGCGGCTTAAATTTTTTAATAGACACGGGTGCAGAGGTGAGCATAGTTCGATCTGATCTGGTGGAAATTGATAGCCACACATTCGATTACCAACTATGGGCTGCTAATGGAAGTCCAATTGAGGTTAAGAGGGTTAAAGAAATGTCAGTGAAATTGGGGCAGAAATCTCCATTTACGTGGAATTTTCTGGTCGCTGATATAAAGGATAACATCATTGGGATGGACGTTTTGATCCATTTTAATCTCGCTTTAGATCCCAAATCTAGGACCATTGGATAAAGCACTGGGATAGTGACTTATGCTGAGACTGGGACTTCAGTAATTAGGTCAGTGAGACTACCCAGACCCGTCGTCGAGAAACACCTGGCCGTGTTTCTGCCATTCAATGCTAAACGCAAGGGTTTAAAGACAGGCATAGAACACCAAATCGAGTTGGTGGAACCACTACTATGTTTGCCGAAGGCTCAACCGTTAGCACAACATAAGCAGCAGGTTGCTATTGAAGAATTTAAGCGGTTGAGAGAAGAAGGAATTTGTAGGCGTTCAAATTCCAAATTTGCATCTCCAATAGTGGTTGTTCCCAAACCTGAACCAGGTCAATGGAGGGTTTGTGGTAACTATCGTCTATTGAATTCGGTAACGAAAGGTGATTCGTATCCTCTACCGAACCAGAGTACTTTGCTCAGGGATATAATGGGGTATGAGGTATATACAACGTTAGATCTGCAGAAGGCGTACTATCAAGTACCTATGGAGGCAGAATCTATACCGCTCACAGCAGTGCGATTCCCTGGAGGAGGATCGCATGAATTCTTATGTATGCCTTTTGGGTTGAAGAATGCAAGTCAGACATTCCAGCGTCTGACAGAGGAAGTTCTTCAAGACTGTTCATTTGCTAGAGTGTATATAGATGACATCATTATATATAGTCAATCTAGGGAGGAACACCGGGAGCATTTGGACATCATTTTGTCTAAGCTGGAACATTATGGATTGGTAGTGAAACCAGAAAAGAGCAGGATTGGTTGCTCTACCGTAAAATATCTTGGACACACCATTTCCAAGGATGGAATCAAGCCCTTGGAAGACAAGGTACAAGCAATCAAGGATGTGCCAGAACCCAGAACTGTACGCCAGTTGCGTAGATTTTTGGGCATGATTAGCTACTATCGTCGGTTCATACCAGGTTTAGCTGGAATTTTGGGGTCGCTAACTCGACATTTAGTTCGTGAACGAAGCACGATCAAGAAGTCCTGGTCTATTAATTTTAGCCAAGATGACAAGGAAAAATTCCAGAGGGCCAAAGATCTGTTAAGCCAATTAACCGCATTAGCACCTGTGGATTGGACTAAGCTGTTTGAGCTGGTCACAGATGCTTCTGATGTAGCCATAGGAGCAGTGTTACATCAATGGGATAATGGTATAGTCAAGCCGATTGGATTCTATAGTCGGAAACTCCAAGATCGCGAGAAGCGATATGATACGCTTGGAAAGGAGTTACTAGCAGTTTATTCAGCAGTGTTGCATTTTGAGCACTACCTAGATGGACATCAGTTTATGATATTAACTGATCATAAATCGTTGTTGAGTATCCTTGGGAAAGCGAATAGACTAAATTATTCTCGGCGGGTGAATTCACTAATAACCCGACTCGCAGAATTTGATTTTACCATTAGTCATATCTCAGGAAAAGATAATGTGGTGGCAGATACTCTCAGTAGACCAGACGTATCAGATAAAGATATGCTTCGTTCAGAGTCACTTGTATGCTCTATTGTATCTTCTAATGATTTTGTCCAGCAATTTATGGAAGCACAAGATCTTGATCCTTTATTTGCTGTGTTGGAAAAGAATCCTACATATACACGCAGGGAGATTGGAGATAAGTGGTTATTATGTGAAATCTCCAGGAGCCAACCTAGACCTTATTTACCGTTAGAATTAAGGTATAAGGTAATTCAGCAGCTACATGAATTCAGTCATCCTTCCATTAAGGCAACTATCAGGGTGGTCACTGATAGATATGTATGGCCTAAGATGTCGAAAGACATAAGAGCCTGGGTAAGGACATGTGCCCGGTGTCAAACTTGTAAAGTTTGGCGTCATACCAAAACTGAAATTAAACCGATTGGTATACCAGCGGGTCGTTTCATGCATGTTCATATTGATATAGTAGAAATGCCTGAGATTTCTGGCCAAAAGCATTTACTCACGATGGTCGATCGGTTCAGTCGTCAGTTTGAGGTAGCAATCCTGAAGGACATGACAGCTCAAGATGTCTTACTTATGTTCTTGCATGATTGGGTGTCGCGATATGGTGTACCGGTAAGGGTAACTACTGATCGTGGTAGTCAGTGTATGTCTGAACTCTTTATCAGATCATTGAATACAATGGGGATAGAAGTAAGACACACATGTGCTTATAAACCCAGAGCTAATGAAATGGTTGAGAGACTGCACAGGGAGCTGAAGGCTGCATTAGACTGCACCGGTGGATCCAGTTGGATACATGATTTGCCCATAGTTTTTTTAGCAATGCGAAACAGATACAGAGTTCAGTTAGGAACATCCATAGCAGAACTTGTTTATGGAGAGCCATTGAGGTTACCTGGAGATCTTCTATTAGAAGCTCCAAGTTGTCTCGATTGGGCCTCTAGTTAAGTAGATTGGTTTGTTGGAGCATTGAGAGATAGAATGAGTCGTTTAGCTCCAACCATAACTAGAAGTCCAAAGTCTAAATGCTATGTATCTTCAGATTTATATATAACTAACGAGAACAGACAGAATTGTCTGACTCCATTTTATAAGGAGCCATTTAAAGTCAATCATATGACTGAGAAAAATGCATTTATAAAAGTAAATGGCACAGTAGAATGTGTAACACTGGATCCCTGCATTCCACAGTTTATTTGGACGGAGGAGGAGACTGAAGAACAGTATTCACCGAAATATCCAGAAGTTGAGGCGAGATGTGACTCAGAAATTGGTGAGAAAAACGAAAAGTCGAATAAATATGGAAAAGAAGTAAAGATTTAAACAAAGACAACTGAGAATAAAGAACAATGCAATATGAATATGAAATCTAGTGAAGTACCAGCACAATTTGTTGTGACTCGTTCTGGAAGAGTCATCAAGAAACCGAAGAATGAGGACTACATCATGTATGGTTAATCATCTTAAACATGAGGGTGTATGTGGAGAATATGCTCTCAATATTGTGCGACATGCTAAACAGAAGCTCACAAATGTCAATTTAAGAATACTTCATTCGCATAATGAATGGATGTTGAATTTTAATATTGCATACGTGACAATCGACATTCCCAGTCTTTCACAATGTATTCGAAACTTCTAGATTTGAAAACGAAGAAATAATTTCCAAAGCTTATGTATGCATTGGGGTATGATCATTTTCGGTCGATTGGCTACCGTTCTCGGATGGTGATCTAGGAAGATCCACACGCGTCGGTATCAGTGACTGACGGTAGTTATGCTGTGTTGTGCGATTCGTTTCGTATAATAATATTCGCGGTTACCTCAAGTTCACAAACTTGATTCAAGCAATTTATATCACCACCCGCATAATGAATGACTGTTACACAGTATAATTTTTACACGTGTGAATGAGGCCGCAAATACCTTGTAGGAGGTTTTGCACTTAATGTAAGAGGTTCTGCGGGCTAGTTGTCCATTTAGTGAGGTTGTGCCCTCCTACCTATACCTGGTAGCTGTTATTACGATCCGCGTTCATGATTAATCCCTGGCCCTTTCCCGAAGGGTGATGTGAAAAGGCTCAGTCGAAATGTCATTCCTTTATTGAACACAATGTTGCAAAGCAAAATAAAAATTGTATAAAAGTGATCACAATAAGCACAAAATATAAATCCGGGTTTTGCGTTGTCACAATGATCTACTGTATGCTAGGTTTTGAGAGTTAAATCGCATAAATCCACTGAACTGTAGGGTTTCGGATAAATGATTGAGAAATACACAAAATATAAATCCAGAAAGTCTTAGCTGAACTGTTAGTGGTTATGCAAGAAAATATATAAATCCTGGCTTTGAGAGTTAAGTAACATAAATCCACTGCA
This sequence comes from Eudiplozoon nipponicum, assembly GCA_029291075.1. NCBI lineage: Eukaryota > Metazoa > Platyhelminthes > Monogenea > Mazocraeidea > Diplozoidae > Eudiplozoon > Eudiplozoon nipponicum. The sequence goes on along the minus strand of JAQBSW010002740.1, from coordinate 85,539 downwards.
TGTAACTGGCGTATTGCGCGCGGTTGTCTCTTTTTATTAAACAAAACCCTATTAATTACAATTAAATTTGCAGTTCAATAAACTTCAATTAAAGCTACTTGAAACTAACAGAGATTTTTGCTAAAATCGCAGTTACGAGAAATATAGTGTAAAACCAGAATTAACCTATGCGACCTTAAAGACTAGAATAAAATAGAATAGAATAGTTTAATTTGGATTCAAGTCACACATGTTCCATCAAATAATAATATTGGAAAATGTACAATATAAAAAAGATATCACATCACATAGATATGTGCAACTAGTCTCATGTAGATAAGTAAATCTCACTGGTTGTATTGTACAATATATCAACATCAGAAAGTTCGGCACTAAAGAGTAATAGATACATCATCAAAATTTGAAAAATTAAGGTAAAATTCAGGTGTAACATTATGCAAAAAATGAGAACCATGACTAGCAATTGATTGTATGTATTGTTGACTAACATGATGATATATTGTATAAAATTTCAATTTTAACAATACAAAACTTGGAAATAAAAATTTCAAGAAGTTATGTTGCTGATAACAATTATTTTGTATTTTATTCAACTATGAGAAAGTATTATCGTAATCAAAATTAAAAATTATCATTAGGATTGTAGATTTTTTCTAGTTCAGTACATAAAAATTTAAATGACATCATAGATGGAAGTGTTTCTCTAAGCCCCTTTGGCAATTGATTGTAAATTTTGTAAATTTTCGAAAAAGAGAATAACTTATTCGCAACATTCCCCACCAAAGGAGGAGATATTGCCAAATGTCCAGATCTAGTTCCAAATTCATGACTCTTTCTTATTTGATTCACATAGGCACCAGTCCAGTGATTCAAATGGAAAACTTTTATGCAATAGCACATCCTCAGAAACCATAAAGTTTGCAGTGATGCAAATTGTAATCTAGTGGCGTATATAGTGCAGGAGATAGGACTAATTTATTTCACAACTTTTCTTTGTACAGCTTCTATCTTATTGGACAAATCCATTTTTAATGGATTCCAAGTGGCGGCAGCATATTCTAGTGTAACACGCGGCTCCGCGTTACAACCCAACGATGTTCGATTTTGACAAAAATATTTCTCTTTAAGGCCAAATAGTATATCTCTGGTTTTTATAACGATTTCTCATAACTGTGATTTTAGCAACAATATCTGTTAGTTTCAAGCAGTTTTAATTGGGATTACTTGAACTGCAAATTTAATACTAATTAATAGGGTTTTGTTTAAGTGTAGGATGTTTTGTGGTTATAGTAAAAGCTTTTGTGGAATAGTTGTTTATTTAGTGATGATTTCCTACGTTTTCATGGTGGTTTTTATCCCCACCCGTTCCATGATCAGTCCCTGAATTTTTCCGAAGTGTAAAGTAAGAAAACTCATCCATTTTCAGACGTTTATTGAAAGTGGTGTAGCTAAGCATGAATTAATTCACAGTTAAACAAAACGGGCCGTGCTCTAGACGGCAACAAAATGATATATTGTCAACACAATTGAATGTCTTATACAAAAGTAATTATCAGGAACACAAACGTCTGAATCGTGAAGAATATATATAAATAATTGAAACTATATGATGATATAAATCCAGCTTGATTAGCAATTTAGTTTAAAGTCACTGGTAAATATTGTCACTGATAATTGATGGATAAAAATCGTGTAAAAACAGTCTTGAAAAAACATCACAAATAATTATTCCACTGTTTGCTAGGTTTTAAATGATTTAGTTATAATAATCCATTGAACTCTGATGTCCTGATGCGTAGAATCATATCTGAACTGTTATTAATAGTGTAAACTGAGATTAATGCAAAGAAAGTCAATAAATCCACATAGGCACTATAATCGACCGCATGTTACCTGCGTATTGCGCGCGGGTGTATATTTGCTAAACAAAACCCTATTAATTACAATTAAATTTGCATTTCAAGAAATCTCAATTAAAACTGCTTGAAACTAACAGAGATTGTTTCTAAAATTACAGTTAAGAGAAATATTGTGTAAGAACAGATTTAGATTATTTGACCTTTATGCACTATTGTAACACGCGGCTCCGCGTTACAACCCAACGATGTTCAATTTTGACAAATATAGTGCTCTTAATGTCAAATAATCCAACTCTGTTTTAAGACAATATCTCTCTCAACTGTGATTTTAGAAACAATCTCTGTTAGTTTCAAGCAGTTTTAATTGAGATTGCTTGAACTGCAATTGTAATTGTAATTAATAGGGTTTTGTTTAATAAATAGACACACCGGCGCGCAATACGCAGGGAGCATGCGGTGGATTATTGTGTCATTGTGGATTTACTCTTCTTCTTTGAATTATTCTCTGTTTATACAAGTGATTTACTGTTCTTATATGATTCTACGTATCAGAATTTCAGAGTACAATGTATTATTATAATTGAATAATTTTAAAACCTAGCAAATAGTGGATTAATTATTTGTGATGTATTTTCAAGACTGTTTTTACACGATTTTTATCCATCAATTATCAGTGACAATATTTACCAGTGACTTTATTTATATCATCATATCTTTTCAATCATTCACATGTATTCATCCCGATCCAGACGTTTTTTTAACTGTGAATTGATAATTACTCGTGTTGACAATATATCGTTTTGTTGCCGTCTAGAGCACGGTCTGTTTTGTTTAACTGTGAATTGATAATTACCTGTGTTGACAATATATCGTTTTGTTGCCGTCTAGAGCACGGTCCGTTTTGTGTAACTGTGAATTTTGTCTTTCTTTGCAACATTGTTTACAATATACGTATGTTGATTCGACTAAACCTTCTCACATCACCAATCGGAAAAAGGTCGGGGACTAATCATAAGCACGGATCTCAATAGCAGCTACCAGGAATATGTAGGTATGGTATTGCTTCACAAAATAGATTGCTACCCCGCAAAACCTCTTACATTAGCTTCAAAACCTCCTACAGTATAATTCATAAGTAAGACCCATAATGTTCATTGTTAAAGTCACATCAATTTTAAGAATACATTTTCCATGTCATAACCAAATACGCTTCATCCTGCTAAAAGAAATTATGAAAAGTATGGTGGCTTGCAAACCAGGATTGGCCACCTCAACAGCAGCTGATATGCAAGCTAATCGAGGAAGAATAGTTACCAGAAAATATTTAAAAAACGAGGAGACTGAATTAACATCATTATTGTACATTGTCATCTATTCAAAATGAATGATTTAGGTCTAAAACAGAGCTAATGAGAGAGAAAGAAGCTGGCATGACTAGACCACATGAGCAAGCTCCTCTTTTTGAGAAATCTAAAGATAATTTCTGTTTGGAATGTGAGGTTTAAAATAAATCTACGCACTAATCGTAATATATGATATCAAAATCATAGCTGACGCCTGTTTCATTGATAATGCCGTTGCACAGCATTTCAAATCTGTTGGACAATCAAAACTACAAACGTAAGGACTACCAAGCGCACAAGAAGCATTTGCCTCTGGCACCAGTATTATAGCCGATAAACACTCCGTTACATGCACTGGTTAAATGGTTGGTTCAAATATTTGAGCTGCTACATAAATTAATAGCTAAATAATCGACGGCTCATTTGAGTTTGATAATAGAATTCAAGAAATAAATGTTAAAACGAAGAATATAGTGTCCTTATAGGTTATGTCTATAATTACCAATGTTGCAATTGACAAAAATATTTATATTAAATTTGAAAAAGTGAAGTAACGCATACAATTATTTCCGTCCCATATATTATTTTACTCCAACTTAGTTTTATTTACGTAAGATGACAGCTGTTTTTAATATAAGTATCCATAAATAAGTTGATGGTATGGCAGTATGAAACACTCTATTGTAGGAGGTTTGTAGTTATAATAATAGCTTTTGCGGGGTACTAATGATTTCCTACATTTTCATGGTGGTTGTTATCCCCACCCGTTCCATGAACTGTCCCTGACAATTTAAGAAGGGTGAAATAAGAAAATTCATCCGTTTTCAGACGTTTATTGAAGGTTGAGGAGCACAACATGAATCAATTCACAGTTAAACAAAATCGACCGTGCTCTAGACGGTAACAAAATTATATATTGTCAACACAATTAAAAGTCTTATACACAAGTGCTTATCTTGAACACAATCGTCGGAACCATGATGAATTCATGTAGAAGATTGAAAAAATACGATGATATAAATCCAGACTGATTAGCAATTTAGTTTAAAGTCACTGGTAAATAATGTCACTGATAATTGATGAATAAAAATCGTGTAAAAACAGTCTTAAAAAACATCACAAATAATTATTCCACTAACAAATTAGTTCAGTTGTGACCAGATGGATAAACCAAAGGCAGCATGAACGGAAAGTATAATCTCATGCACATTCGTTTCGTGCTTACTGGCGACTCATCAGTAGGAGCCGGTATTACGACCTTTAACCAATATATATTTTGGTCAAGAATGTAGGATAATAGGACGGTACCATCTCCTAGACGAATGTGTAAACCTGCAATAGTGAAGCTAACATCATCTAAAGTCAACGACAATGCGACTTCAACGCTAACTCACACTATATAATATATACACCGAGTCTGTAAAGGATACTAACACTATGGCTATTGTGTTAGTAACTGATACCTTTTTTGAAATCGATGAGTACCGGATACTAACACTAAGGCTATTGTGTTAGTAACTGATACCTTTTTTGAAATCGATGAGTACCGGATACTAACACTATGGTTTCCGAGTCGGTACATGATACCAACCTGATGTATATAAATTTATGCTAAAGTTCAACCAAATTGAGAATTACAACAATTTCCGAACACCTGTTACTCCAGTTAAACCATACACTCTGGCCTTCATCGATATCAGTTATCACATTTCACCTTTGGTTTATCCTTCTGGTCTCAACTGAACTAATTTGTTACTAGGTTCGCAAAACCTAATACATACTTGCATATATATTAGTTCTTCGCAACAAACAGTATTTAACTGTAATACATTGAATTGAATGATGTCATGCTTACCGCGAAATGTGATAACTGATATCGATGAAGGCCTGAGTGTATGGTTTAACTGGAGTAACAGGTGTTCGGAAATTGTTGTAATTCTCAATTGGGGTGAACTTTAGCATAAATTTATATCCATCAGGTTGGTATCATGTACCGACTCGGAAACCATAGTGTTAGTATCCGGTACTCATCGATTTCAAAAAAGGTATCAGTTACTAACACAATGGCCATAGTGTTAGTATCCTTACAGACTCGGTATATATATTATATAGTGTGAGTTAGCATTGAAGTCGTATTGTCGCTGACTTTAGATTATGTTAGCTTCACTATTACAGGTTTACACATTCGTCTAGGAGATTGTACCGTCCTATTATCGCACATTCTTCGAACAGAAATATAGTGGTTAAAATGCGCAATATCGGCTCCTACTGATGAGTCGCCAGTAAGCACGAAACGAATGTGCATGAGATTATACATTCCGTTCATGCTGCCTTTGGTTTATCCATCTGGTCACAATTGAACTAATTTGTTACTAGGTTTGCAAAACCTAATACATACTTGCATATATATTAAATCTTCGCAACAAACAGTATTTAACTGTTATTATTCCACTGTTTGCTAGGTTTTGAATGTTTTATTAATAATAATCCATTGAACTATAGAATTTTGGGATAGTGATTGAGGAACACCTGATTTCTTGATGAGTAGAATCATATGTGAACTGTTATTAATAGTGTAAACTGAGATTAATACAAAAAAGTCAATAAATCCACATAGGCACTATAATCCACCGCATGTTACCTGCGTATTGCGCGCGAGTGTCTTAATTTATTAAACAAAACCCTATAAATTACTATTAAAATTGCATTTCAAGAAATCTAAATTAAACCTGCTTGAAATTAACAGAGGTTGTTTTTAAATTACAGTTAAGAGAAATATTGTGTAAAAACAGAGTTAGATTATTTGACCTTAAAGAGCACTATATTTGTCAAAATTGAACATCGCTGGGTTGTAACGCGGAGCCGCGTGTTACACTATCTCCTGTGATCTCAGAGTTACTTTAAGGCCATCTTAATAAAACACCAATTAAAAAGGAAATAATTAAATTTTTAGCATATATACGCTATTTTAATGACATTTGGTATATTTTAAAGCGGGTTTCATTAACGAAAACTTCTTCGATGTTATATTAACGCTCGCAACAGTATCATTATTATGTCAGAACATAATAAAAACGATTGTACACCGTTCACACATAGGCTATTAACAAAATAGTTAAATGATTAATTTAAAAGAACAGATGAACGTTAATAAATCCTGACTTCACAACATTTGCATTATATCAGTTTTAAGCCATTTCAATGTGAATTATTTACAGTTTGCGACTATTTTTCAAGAATTGATTGACTGAATAATTCTGCTGTAAGAAAGGAAGAATATATTGAGGCATAGGACAAAATAATTTCCAATAATTGTCCCAGGTAATTGGTTGGGTCAAGTGTTAACGATGGAAATACAAATAAAACATCGTGTGTAGGACATGAAAAAGTAGAATTTATTTAAAAATTGCATTTAAGAAGAGCACTTTATGCCACACAACACAAACGATAGTTCAAGCGGCGCAAACACGACAATTTAATCCAGCAAAACTAAGCGAGTTATTTCAGGTAACCTATTTGCTTTTAAATGAGTAAGAAAAAACATTAAATTTACCTGATTATCGGGTTGCGATCCGATTTGTTTGCATCCGCTGTCTTCCTGATTTTTTCTCCATAATTTTCGATCTCCGGATATGGAGATCTTTTTCAATGGAACGCACATCACCTAGTAAGTTGACAATCAATATGTCAAGTGGAAATTTTAGTTTAAATTGACATATTGATTGTCAACTTAGTAGGTGATGTGCGTTCCATTGAAAAAGGTCTCCATATCCGGAGATCGAAAATTATGGAGAAAAAAATCAAGAAGACAGCGGATGCAAACAGAACGGATCGCAGCCCGATAAGCAGGTAAATGATCTATCCCTTGTCGCGCAACATGTTTCTTTTAAACATTAAATTTGACTTTAAATATTATTTGTCAATATAATTTAGTAAGCTGACGATTAACCAACGTAGGCAGATCGACCATGCGAATAATAGTCCGTATTAAATGAAAATTTTAATTTAAACTTCTATTGAAAATCATATGGTGTATACACGTTTGCAATTACTCTGCATAACATAGAAGCATCGTACGTATGTTCTCCCGTAGTGGCCTTTATGAGAATTACAAAGTGCAATAATAGAAATAAGATGGCAACATGTGATGCTTATGTGGTTAAACAAACTAAAATCTGATTTATTCTAGCAGAAAGAGTATTTTCGAGCAATCAGCATAAATTTGGGATAATGCATAAAAATAATAAGTCGTTTCTTCATTTCACCCTCTCTTCTAATTAAAATTTTCTGTGTGATTTTCTTCTAAATAAATAAGTAAAATCAATAAATGCACAATTAAATAACTATATAGTAGAGAGAGGAATATATATATATATATATATATAGTAGAGAGTATATATATATATATATATATATATATATATATGTGTGTGTGTGTGTGTGTGTGTGTGTGTGTGTTTGTTCATTCGTGGACACTTTAGACATCAATTGGTTTTAATAAAAATAACTTATAATTTTATGGTAAATTTGGAGAAGCTGAAAATAAATATTTTTGACGTAATTTTATAAGGAATATAAATTTTGACATTTTTATTTTGGTGTACATTTGACTCAATAAGGACATCAAGATTCACAAATTTAGAATGCCCGATTTTATTACATTTCTTAAAGTCAGATTGTCGAATTAGCCAGGTCGCGATGCTGTTATTTATTTTAAAACTTTGTTGCGTGTCAAACTTTTCCACAATAAGTGAAAAAATACTATTACAGATAGCCTGTCAAAACAAATTCACATAATAATTTTAATTGTTGAATATAGGCCACACTGTACGAGCGTAAAGATCATGTTCCATTTGCCTTTCGCTATAATTTGGACCACCATGGGTACAATGTGGCTGTAGATGCTTTTAATAAACTTTATAACCTTTAAATAAAACAAATTATTCGCAAGCCATTTTCAGAAACATCCAAATATAATTTAGAATTTCGGAGATTTTGACAATAAATATTTATAAATGCCACTTAAGCAAACCTTAAAGGTAGTTATAATCATGATACATTTGGTAGCATAAAACTGAGAATTCTGTGTAGCGTGTGGCAGTTTGGTTCAGTGGTTAGACGAACCGTCTCCAAATCAGATGTGCCCAGGTTCGAGTCCTGTCTACAGCAAAATTTAGACTGTACTTGAAGAACTTTATATAAGTGTAGGAGGTTTTGCATTTATTGTAATAGGTTTTGCGTGGTAGCTATCTATTTAGTATTAATATCTTATTCCTACATTTCCATGGTGGTTATTATCACTACCCGTTCCATTATTAGTCCTTGAACTTTTTCCGAAGGGTGAAGTAAGAAGACTCATCCGTGTTATCAGACGTTTACTGAATGTGATGTTGCAATGCATGAATCAAATCACTGTTAAACCAAATGGACCGTGATATAGACGGCAACGAAATAATATATTTTCAACACAATTAAATGTCTTATACAAAAGTAGTCACAATAAACACAATCGGCTGAATCGTGATGAATTCATGTAAATGTTTGAGATAAGTACGATGATATAAATCCAGACTGATTAGAAATTTAGTTTAAAGTCACTGATAATTTATTAGAAGAAACAAAATAAATATTGTCACTGATAATTGAAGGAGAGAAATCGTGTAAAAGTAGTCATAATAAGCACCACAAATAACTGTTCCACTGTTTGCTAGGTTTTGAATGTTTAAATTACATAAATCCATTGAAATATAGAGTTTCGGATAAAGAATCGAGGAACACCTGAAGTTTGGATTAGTAGAAGCATAACTGAACTTTTAGTAGTTGTGGGAAAATGGTTAAGGCCTGTAAACAAAGTAATTCCAGAGTTAGACTATTTGACCTTAAAGAGAACTATATTTGTCAAAATTGAACATCGTTGGGTTGTAACACAGAGCCGTGTGTTATATAAGGACGAATCCGGTCTACTGAATGAATTATCTTTCCCACATTAAAAAATTGTTAGTTTTTACTGAAAAATGTACGTATATACTGGGACTGTTATTTCTATCAGGATTACAACATTTATTTAAATAAAAGATTTTATCACTGACTGCTTAATTAATTTTCGATTAATCATATAAACCTGCAATTAAATACCGCTTCCCCAGATAATGTGATGTCTGATCGATAATGAAATATTGGAGGTGGATATTTGGAGCTTCAGATCTAAAGAATATGCCATATAGGCTAAACATAAAGGAAAGGCTAACCGAGAAATATTAGTTAGTATATAACTGAAAATTTTGTTTAGCGTAAGGAAAAGTGTCTCGGTGGTTAGAGCAACATACTCCGAAGCATACGTGCTCAGGATCGATCCATTCTGAACAGGACGAAACCGGTCTGCTGGATTAATTCCCTTTCTGACATTATACAATGCTTAGTTGCAGTTGGGAATGGACTTATATAAAGGGAGTGGTTTTTACATTAGGATCGCAACCTTGACTTAAATAAAATTTAATCAGGTTGTTTATTATATTAATATATTGGTCAAAAAAGTATATTCTACGATTGAGAAAACCGAAATTCGTGGAGCAAAATGTAACGGCTGCGAACTAAAATTTTACATGTTAGACCATTTTAGAATACTTAGCAGAATCGTTAATTATGAAAGTCTAGTAATGTTTAAATTTTGTTTCTGTATCTAATTACTTACAGTAACTAGTTTTATCCTGCCCCTATGCAGGTGTGGTATAAAATAAACTAAAAAAATATGCTCATTAAGTATTAGAGAAAATGATATTATCAATTTCAGTATGAAAATATATCTAAAATGCCGAGTAAAGATAACAATGGTAATGAATTAAATTATTTCTTATGGACATTTTTTAGACGAACACAAAGTTATGTTGCTGAAGCTTAAAAACACTACAAAATAAGGCTATATACTTTACAACGCTTATTATAAATACATAGAGTAAAATTACATTGTGACTGTTGACATATAAACAGATAGTGGATTTTGAATTTGAAATTTAAGCGCGCAATTTTTCAATGGCTCTAATCTTGCTGCATACTGATTTTGTGAAATGTTTGTAGAGTGGCTTCAAAACTCAATAAATGCTTGACGGAAGAAAATGATGCTATCAAGAGTAAAAGGTTCTAATTATAATCTGATCTATGTTTGCACACATCGAAATTGAATTTAGCTGAAAAACGAAATGACAAACTAAGCGGTGAATTTGGGCGATATAACCTCAGCTTTTAATGATAAAATAGATAAAATAAAGGTAGATGTTCAGTCTTAGACAGTGATGGCGGCGATAAAAACAAATAAAAAAACGCCACCTAAACTAATCAATCTGAAGACAAATTATTGAATATACTAGCGAATGAAGTTTCGGCAGGTAACACCATGCAAGACCAGTTAATAATATTTAAACTTGATGAGAATGTATATCCAGTGGAAGTAGGAAAATTGAATGATGTGATAAAAACAGCTAGTGCAGAAATAGCAAAATTTTACCGGGAATACAAACGATCGGATCATCCAAGACCTGTCGTTACAAAATTGTCCAAATGATCGGCAACTATAAATATAGAAACATTTAACAAAATAACGGTGAGTACACAAAACATTTATACACAGGAAATCAGTCACAGCAAAGAAGTTTAAACATAATTCGGAAAAAAGAAAAGCATGGCTATGAAACCCAGTAAAAGAATTATAAAGAAACCGACAAAGTTAATCAATAGATATCGTAAACAGTATAGTTGAGTCTTACTTTACAAACACATTAATTTATGCAAATCTTAGAAGTATTAAGAACAAAATTTTGTTGCTGTATAAATTTGAAACGAGCAACGATTACGATTTTATAGTGTAAGCTTAAACTTGTCTCAATAAGAACATTGAAAGCCATTGGTTCTACACGCCTCGATATTCTTTAAATCAAAGAAAACTTTCATTGGATGAACGAGGTGGAGGAGTCCTCATTAATAATAAGTCATTGTTTAATGCAAACATTTTACCTATTAGTGATTTTATAACTATACAAATTGACATTTGAACTTAAAGGCTGTCTATAGACCTCCGTATGCATGTTTAAATAATAATATAGGTTTCATCAATTGATTTTAATCTCATAGTACCTTTTCCGTGTACAAATTTAAAAGAAAATTTTATCAGAAACACGAACAGTTTCTTTCCACTATCCTTCCGAATTATCAACTATTGAACATATTTTTATATATAAATAGAAATGCCAAACAAAACAGAGAGAATTTAACTGTGCAGAGAGTGCGAAATAAAAGGAACAATCAGTCAATTGCGTGCATCAATTCTAGTTCACTATCAATGCCCGAATATTCTTCTTCTGCTTGCATAAATCCGGCTGCAGTTTGTTTATCCATAAAGCTTCATGTGTGACTAAATCCTTAATGTTATTGCTCTTATTAATTATGTAAAATGCCACTTCTGGAGAATATACGCGTGAGGTTCATTCGATGTGTTGCGAAACTGCACACGGTATTCACCATTTGATTCAAAACAGGCGTTTAAGTTGCAATGTTCTCTCATTCGAGTGATTAACCGTCTGGTCGATCGGCCTACGTAAGTTGATCGACAACTTGCGCGTGTATATTGGTAAATATTAATTGATGTCAAAATTAACGGCTGATATTCTTTGATTGCTGGTAATAGCAAGTGTGCTACCTGAAATAGCACTCGTAGTTTAAACTGCACTAAATGTGCGTGTTAGTACCGCTTCACAATTTTTAAGCAATGCGGGAAATTGCATCCCCCTGAAATAGGATGTTCGGATAAACTGTTTTCTTTGCTTTTTATAATTGACTTAATTAATTGTTTAATAAATGAAGACGTAACATCAAATGACAGAATTATCCTTATTATAACGTTTATGTCTTGAATTTGTTTAACAAATTAAAAAGAATCGGCAAACAAATAATTCCCCAGTAATTTTCACAATGAGTCTATTATACGAACTAACGATTTAGTCAATGCCTGGAACGTAAAATTAACCATTGTTAATATTGGTCTCATAAAAAATGCGTTTTCCTGTGTTTCTGTTAATCTTATTATTAAACGAACATTGGTTGCGCGGGTGGTGATAAAAAATATTATAATCAAGGTTGCGGTCTTGATATAAACACCTGACCCATTAATCACTTACATATATCAGTAAAAACTAAGAATTGTATAGTTTAGAAAGAGAAACCGGTCTAGTAGATGAATTGCCTTTTCTAAACTGTACAATTCTTAGTTTATACTGACATATGTAAGTAATTAGTTGGTCAGGTGTTTATATCAAGACCGCAACCTTGATTATAATAATCTTATTATTGTTGGTGTAGATGATCTAATTGGATTGAGCTCCTGTGCAATGGCCACATCAATTAAAACACCGTCTGTCAAGATCTTAATTTAATCTATTGCTTTGCGCTTCTCCTTGACTAATTAATCTGATGTATTCTCAAGACGCATTAACTTTGTATTGTTATTCAGCACGTTTTCATTAAAACAGCGCTCTTGCCTTTATCAGCGCGTAGGATTCTCATGTCTGCATTTCTGCTGATACCTTTAGGCACATATAAATGTTGCTGTTCTACGCATTTGGATGATTTCAAATGTGAAGTCTGGTCAACCAAAATAGCTTTGAAGACATTTTTATAATCCATTCTTATAGGTTCTAAGTCAACTGTTTTTTTCAAATAGCAATCCAAATACTACCTTAAAATCAACATCGTATTTATTAGAAGAATGAACTCCATAATTTCGGCCCATCGTTAGTGCCTCCATTGTTAGCCAATCGATTGGTATTTTTGATAGGCTAAGCACACATATATCAATATCGGCCGGTATTAAATAACACAAAATTCGGTAGAAATGCAGACATTAAAATACTAAGTGATGAAAATTGCAAGAGCGTTGGTTTAAATGATCATTTCAACTACCTACAAAATTTGGAGTGTTTGCTGGAAGACAATACAAAATTCACACTTCTAGAGAATAAATCAGGTGAAATAGACAAAGTGGAGTGCAAAGTATTTGATGAAATTATGATCTTGACAGAGGCCAGTTTAATTGACGAAGATATGCATTGGCTAAATGGTTAGTTCGCATACTGATAACATTGGGCAAACTACTAGGTAATTATTCGGTTGCCGAATCTTTGTCAACAAAGTTCAAGATATAATTGTGAAAATCAATGATTACGGTGTCATTTGATGTAGCGTTTTTATTTACTAATGTTCCAATTAACAAGACATATTACTATCTTCGGTGCCAGGTCACACTCTGCGGAATCTTATTTAATTATGTACGAAAGATTTACAATTTTTTTTAATGGAAGCATCTATAAACAGACTGATGGTGTGGCAATGGCAGCCTCCTATCACACTGGTGGATTATGAATATTCGCGCGTAGCGCACAATAAAGTTGAAGCAGAATTAACACGCAAATTTAAAACAGCTAAAATACGAGTGTTATTTAAAGTAACCAACTTGCCTTTACCAGCAAGTAAAGTGAAACGGCCGTAAAATTCGAAATCAAATATTATTCACCGACATACACGCGCAAGTTGTCGATCAAATTAAACTCCTATTTTAAATGAATGCATGTCTGCAGTTGCGCAAAACATCGTTGAAATCTCACACGTATTCTAAAATAATTATTTAATGCAATAACAGAAAGGATTTAGCCACACACGAAGCTTTATGTATGAAAAAACTGCAGCCAAATTTATGCAAGTAGAAGAATTGGGTTCGGGCATTGATCTTGATCTAGAGTTGATGCGCGCCATTGATTTTTTGTTGCTTTGTTTCACAATTTCTCCACGTTTACATTTTCCTTTTGGGTTTGGCCTTTCAATATATATATATATATATATACATATACATATATATATATATATATATATATATATATATATATATATATATATACATTTTCATTTGTGGATACTTGTGAAGAATACGATAAAGAAACAGTATTTGTTTCTGATAACATTTTTTTTGTTTTGCAGATGTCAAGGATACTATGCATTTTATTAAGGCTCACATTCAAAGACGATCTTTTCAATTTATTTTGAACTCTCATGGTTTTATGTGGTGTTAGACAGTTCTAATAAAATGCATAACTGCGAAATAAACAATCTTTTCTCCAATCATGATCCGAAGCATATCATAGACGAATAAACTAGAGATTTGGAATGCTTATATCATCATTATTTATAAATGTAATCGGTTAACTGGTACAGTTATGACGTTGTTATTTAGTTTAAAGATTTTAACCATAAGAAATTATTTTACGATGTACCAATGTAAGTGGCAAAAGACGAAAACTTTCTTTCAAAAATGCATACGTGCAGTGTTCTAGAATTAATAGGAATCATTTCCAATAATTAAGTGAAATGTTTGATTATGAATATTTTTATATTATCAGCAGTAATAATTTTGTTTCTTATGTTTGAACATTATTTCGTAATCTATTTTATACGTCTACGGTTATGGATACAATACCGAGAAATAAATAGAAATTTATGTAAATTACGAAATAAACGTGATGATATACTGACAAGGATTCTTACCAATAACATTAAAAAATGAAGTTAGATTTGATTGATAATGAAATTAACTCATAACTACTGGCAATCCGACAAATATAGGAAAGAATCATATTGGCTAAACCAATGAGCAATCCCAGACTAGGACACAAAATTCTGAATGGTTACAGTACACATAAGTAGAAATTAAAGCTCTTATTATCGGTGGATAAAAGTAGGAATGAATTTCACTGTGAGTTGGAAGTACTTTTTTGTAATTTGACATGTTATCCTCAGAACAAAAAGCCATATCAGAGGTCTAACTGATCTTTGGGATAACCGGTAATCAAAACTCGTTATTGACAGTGATGAATTATTTATTTACGTTAAAATGGAAATGTGGAAAACAAAAAGATCACCTTGGTATATCAATCGATAATTTAATTCAACTACCTTTGTCTTTTTTGACTGCGCTCTGCGTCTTTATATAAATAATTTTGAAGGATGGAAAAACACCAATCGATATTCTAAAGATTGTGGCTAACCGTTGCCTAATGATAATAAGCCAAAATGTGCTGACGATTATAGACTAATTTCGATTATCTCGTCAATTTTCAAGGTAATAGAATGATTGGTATTAGATAATTTGGAATCCGTACTGCCGGTTGATTTTAATTCAAGTCAACATGGCTTTACAAAACGTCAACTGACAATTAATATTTGCATGTGGAACCATGTACTTACGCTCGATTAGAAAAAGCTCGAGGCATTTAAATTACTTATTGATATCTCAAGAGATTTTGACTCTATGTCTATTGATGCTGTTATGGTAATTAAATTCTTGTATATCGCTCTGATTATCTTTGGATTACTTAGATAATAGAATAATGGTTATTTAAGTACATAATTTGAGATCAAAATCAATAAAAGCTACAACTGAAGTTTCACAATGATCAAGCATAGGTCAAATTTTATTTTAAATCATATTTGCGTATTTGCAGATTAAGTTCCTTAACGGTAGAGTTTGTAAATTTGCTGATTATTTCAAAATAATCTTTCTAATAAATCCAAAAAATATTAAATCCTCTAGAAAAAGCTTAAAACTAGACTTGTATGATCTGGTTAGGTATATACTAACAATATGGTTGAGAATAAAAATTGTCATAAAATAAACGTTAAAATCAGTAATAGGGAAGAAATTAATGATGCTCTGATTAATTAACATTGCAATCAAACTTCAGCACAAAATCGAAGATTTTAGCATAACTATTCAGTGTACAGCCTCTGCTGAATCACATTATTTGAATAATAATTAGCTGTTCTATGAACAGATGGATGCTTTTAAAGAGGAACATTTTGTCAAATTATATACATTTACAAATGTTTATTATTTGGATTAGTCCGATCCTGCATTATGCCGCCGTTTCTTGGAACCCAACGAAAATAGCGTGACAATTAAGGTAGAAGCTGCACAAATAAAGGACACATTAACCTTGTGTCCTGCATCATATATACCAGCAGAATACAGTTCGTATCACTGAAGACTTTATGGCTTCAGAGGTTGCTATATTGTATCTATGTGTTCCACTTGAATCAGTGAACGGATGCCTATATGAATCCAAATCGGCGATCTCTCCTCCTTTTGGTGGGAAATTTTGCGAGAATAATATTTTATTTCTCAAAAAATTATTATATTTACAATCAATTGCCAAAGGGGCTTAGTGAAATGCCTCCATCTATGAGGTCTTTCAAATTATTATGATCTAGCGAAAATATACGTTTCACTTGATCATTTGTGTTTTGATTAGGACAAAACTTTCTCGTGGTTAGACAAAAGACCAGGATAAATTTGATCAGTAACATACCTTCTTGAAATCTTTGTGTCTAGTGTTTGTATTATTATATAGGAAAAACTATGCGTTTTATCATTATTTTAGCTATAAAAATAAATATTTGCTAGTCACGGTTTTCACCAAAGCCAAATATTACATTCGAATTTAAACTTGATTTTTCTAATTGTAGTGCCACATAGACACGTGGAAAAACCATTCATATCATTAACTAGTGTATAAAATCACTTTCTTAAAAATACTATATTTTTATCTTTATTTTAATAACTTTATCAAAATTTAATTTAGTGCACGCACTTGTTGATAAAGCCTATAAAAATTATCGAGTCTTATTTATTCGTATGTGAAAAAATGAACATATGTTTGTGATGTGGGATCTTTTATTTATTGCACATTTTCTGATATTGGAATCTATTTGCAAGTATGTATTAGGTGTTGCGAACCTAGTAACAAATTAGTTCAGTTGTGACAAGAATGATAAAACAAAGCCAGCATGAAAGGAAAGTAAAATCTCGTGCACATTCGTTTCGTGCTTACTGGTGACTCATCAGTAGGAGCCGGTATTATGCCCTTTAACCACTATATATTTGAGTGAGGAATATGGAATAATAGGACGGTACAATCTCCTATTTGATGGAATATGTTAGAATATAAGTAAAAACATTATATTCTATTTTATTCAATTCTATATTTAAATTATCTGAGTTGACTGACAAACCAATGTACGGTGTCCAGAATTTCCGTCTTTTGACTGCTGGACCAGTTCCTCTTTTAACTAGAAACAGCAATTTGTGGCGTATATTTTGACGTTAATAATTTTAAAAATAAAAAAAATATTGTAAATTGCAAATAATGGTCAAATGACAAGTTCAACATAATTTCAATAATTAAGAAAGTTATCTCACTCTTGCATTTGTTGTTGACTTTTTGCGGACATTCGAGAGGTTTGTGGCAGCCTCACGACCATTTGGGTATATTGTAAAGCTGCGTAGAATTGTGTGCTGATGACGAAAATACTCAAAGTAGATGAGACATAGCTCAGTATGTAAAGGCCCCATTCTTGCTACATACTTCGAATCCTATAGACGTCATGTTTGTACTTGCAAGAATATTTGGATAATCGCCAAGACTAGAGAACGAGTTGATTATATAACCTGGACTCTCCATCCTTCGTAATCCTATTCCTTAACCTAAATTTCCTAAGGCTCTCAAACATATAATATCTGTCCCAGGTTTGTAGTTATTGACGATTCCGTAAAAATAAGGCTATTGTAGATAAATTTATTAAGATAAAAAATTGCGATAGCTTACCGTCACACTAAATTCTGTTATGCACCTAGAAAGAAGCGAAAGCTTTAATAAGGGGACTGTGATCATAATACCTGAACAGAAAATTTTGCCTTTAAAAAAAAGTTAAGTCTACTATCTGCCGTGCACCAACCAGAAAAGAGCAAAACCGAAATCCCACTTAAAAACTTAAATTTCAAAAGTCATAAATTGAATTTTAAATTAAACATCCGTAAAACGGAAACCTTCAAAATTAAAACAAATAAAATTCGAGAAAATGTATCAAATTTCTGTCAACATAAACTTTAAAAAACTAGCGGAAGCTTCACCTGTTCAAATTTAAAAATGAAATAATTTTGAAATGGGGAACTGTTAATGTTCCAGAAGGCACATTATACGTAATCAGCATGTATCTGAAATTATTCTTGTGTCAAAACAATCAGAAGCAACTCTGATTACCAAACAAAGGAAGTTTAACTACTAGCAAAACATATATCGTTATATATGCCGATCATAAATTAGCCAGCCAATCAGATTTAATTAAATTAATTTACCAATTACAGAAGTATTTAATCATAAATAAACTGCGTGAAAAACTTTAGGAGTGTTTCCTTAAATTTATTTTCTCCAATTTAGAAAGCCTTTCATAAAATTATATATGTATTAAATTTTATTTGAAACAGAAATTGTGTAAGGAAGTATAAAAACATTATTAAACTGTAATACGAAACCTGGTTTTAAAAAGGCTGCTTCTTTTCGTCAGAACACAACTCGAATTAATACAATATATAACATAAACAGGAAGCGAAACACACACACACACGCACACACATATATATATATATATATATATATATATATATATATATATATATTCATTTATACATTTACTACGCACCGTAATATTAAACATGCCAGGCTGAGAAAAATGTCACAAAATTTGCTGGAGCACATTAGATAACTGATTTTGATATGATGCGATAACGAACAATCGCTCAAATATGCTCAGCATTTCGTTAGTTTAGAATAATTTGTAATTTATTACTTGGTAAATGAAAGTAAAGCTCTAAATTGCAAAGCATTGCTAGCTTATCCTACAAATGCGTAATCTAGTCAATGAAATAGCAATGAAAATAGGTGCTAGGTACTGTAAAAAGATCTCCACACAAATTTCCTGTGCACGTGTTATTATGATGAATGAGAGTAAATCTGGTTAGAGAAATATAGCGTGACTAAACTTACTGTGTATACTGTGTCATGCTTTCTCAATGAATATAATAGTTAATTTCAAAACGGAAATGGCGACATGCTGTGTAGTATAGCTAGCAGTGTGTCAAAATCAAAACAGGCAATGCTTGTTCCGTACAACTACGCTAAAATTGATAATTGTTTCAACTAAAATAGCAAGAAAAGCCTAATTCGTATTTCCTATATATGTAGATGTGGCGAAAGCTGAAAACAGTTTATGTTCGTGACTGCATAGAAATTGTGCAGCCGACATTTCCAGTCACGTACAATGTATGCAAGACTACTAGAGGTGAGAGCCGCATATCTAATTTTGCTTTCCACATATATGCAATGCGGTTTGATCCTCGCTAGTCAGTTTGCCGTCGTACTCTGAAAATGATCATGGAAGGTCGAAACGCGTCAGTGCGTTGCGACTGGCGGTAGATTAGTTATGTTGGTCGACGACTCGTTAAATACAATGGGATTAGTGTTTACTTCAAGCTCGCAAACTTTATTTAACGAAATGTTACCACCACCCGCGCAATCAATTTTTGTTTAAAAAGCCTAATTTGTCATGTAAAATAAGGCTAATTAGAATTTGGACTATGAAATAACAGATCTGTTCGTGTTTGATCTGTAGCATTCAATTTTATACATGTTAGAAGACAATATTAAGGAACATTATATTAATGGAAATACTAAAGTAACTAATCTTTTCCGGCTCTTTTCTGCGAACATTTCCGAAAATCTAATTGTGGGCGGCTTCAGAGTGACGAAATAAGTGATAATCCATCAGTCGTGTGTCAACACAATCTGTGCACTTGAAAATGTAAAGGAATCAAGATTTACCGACCAACCCATGCTATCAATTATCCCGAAACAGGAAGTTGCGCATTGAAATTCAACGATAACAGCACCGCGAAAGTATTTTCTTCGTCATTCTAATATCAGAATTTGTACAATCCAATATCTAATTAGCATAATCTAATATTGAATATCAGGCTTTTCAAGTGTGAAGATGTTTACGTTATTTGATTGGGCAAGCATTTACATTGCTATATTTTCAACTCTAGCTAATAACCTGCTATCATTCTACGTAATTGATAGGTATATATTAAATGAGCTCGACATAAGCGACTGCATATAATTTGTTTCCGGTAAAGGTAAATGAGCAATCTACTATAGAATGTGCAATTTTGCAATTTATAATATGTGATGCAATATTATTTACACCTTATTTATTGTGCGGTGAGCATCTCGCTTTCGGTAGTATTGCTCAAATAAATGAATTCTTCACTGACTTTCAAAACTTGCTTCATCTGTAATGTTCTTACTATAATTAGTCATGAAGTTATGTTGTTTATTAAGCCGTGGAGAAAGGACGTTGCATTTGACTGCTTCCCAAATCTTTTATTCGTTATTTTATGCTTTATAAAAGTCAAAAAGTACTCCTTGGTTGATTTGTAGCTTTAAGTGTACTAATTTATTCAAATTATGCTCAATGTTCAATTATTCAAATAGGTCATATATATATATATATATATATATATATATATATATATATATATTAAGTGCAAATTATTTCCGCAAAATGTTTACATATGTGTCATTCAACTTCGATATACGAATTGAAAATGTTAGAGACAGATAACAAACATTTAATCTAATGCCAATAGCCGGCTCCTAGACAATGCGGTTAATCAAATTTCAGTCTCGATGCCTTGTATCAGAATATTTAATCTATGCAAACTTGTGGCGATTAAGGACACTGATAGTCGCCTAGTTATAAAAGTCGCCAGAGGAAAAATGATCAATTACTCAAATAAATTTCATATCGAACAAATCTTCAACATATTTATATAACAACTGATGATTTTATGGTCAACTATAATTCTTTTATTCACCCAGACGAACATAAAGAAATCGTGTTGCTTGGACAAACACTCCGTATATTGTTAAGTGACAGGTACCAGATGAAAAAGTCAGAAACCCAAGCCGCTGTGGTGGGGTCATATTCCATATATTTTAACAAATATCTTTAGCCTTCTACTAAAAGCTGAACTAAAAAAGTCTCCGAGCAGTTTAAAGTAAAATATAAATAGTCCAACTTCATAAATAGACAGGCCGATGAATGTTTTAGAGTGTTAGAAATGAATAATGAAATGTGATTAAGGCTTCAGGTATTATCCTTCTGAATAATAAAAATAATGTAAATCTATTTAGCAGAAATTCAAACCATGCCAAGTAAATATTGACATATCCAAGACAGCTAAGGATTCAATACGGCGTGATATTCATAATGCGCGTAAAGAAATTCGACAAGACACTTAGCGTACAAGTTCTTAGGAACATTCTATTGTCGTGCCTCGCCTTATAAATGTGGAGCCTATTGGTGCATATGCGGTCAGCATAAACGGAATTCCTATGGTATCCACAGTATTTGCGACAAAGAATTTATCGTATCTATGATAAATTATGTCAATTATCAGCATTCTATTGCAAGACTGGTGGGTAAACTAAAAGCAATTCTATAACCGTAAGAAAATAAAATATTAAATTTTTGGTCTAAATTCGTGATTTTGTGAAAAAATAAAACCAAACAATTTAAAGAGTAAGGAGATATCTTTAAACATTAAATATCAGTAAACAGAATGATTTAAATTTTGTTACAGTATACTCATTTCAAAATTTTATATAATTTTACTATTACATACCACCGTCTACACTGAAAGAAATAATACTCGCGATCAAAAGCAGTTTGTAAAATTATTCAATTGTTCCACGCTTGGTTGTCATAGAATAATAGGAGCGCATGGGTAACCGGACAATTACATCTTTATAATCAGAAGTGACAAACTCTACATAGTAGAACCGCATAAAGAATGCGTCAATTCGTCGTTAATGGAGATAACAGCGTAGCTAGAGAATGCTTCCATGTGACTGCATTATCAACAACTGAAATAGGTCAAATTAAATCTCCTTTTTTAAATTTAGTTTAAATGCAATATACGATTTCATTGACAGACAAGAAATCATGATGTTTGACCTGACTATTAGCAATCACATGCTACATGCAATGCATAGACTGTATAAGCGCCTAACGCATTAACTATGATACACGCACTGAAATTCTTGCTATCTGCACTCGGTAACGCCTTGCTGTCTCGGTCTCTTTTAACATTTGCTGCCCTACAATTCTCTTTTACACACGCTAGTTTAAAAGCATAGTTTTCCATCGGACAAGCCAGTTTTTGCTGATGCGCTTCCATGACATCGTGATTGCCTAATGTATTAATAGGATTTATACGGATTCCAGGATCTTGGTGTTGTCACACATAATATCAGCGAGATTTAATGTGAATCTCAACATAGCATTTAACAAACACTGCTTCTACTTTTCTACCAGTTGACGCCCATTCGCCCAACGCGCAGAAACACCGCAACAAACACAAAGCGCAATGCTGTCAGCACTTCTAAACATTCAGATCTGCTCTCGTAAACTTGAACTTTAGGACAATTCCATCAATTATTTCCCAACGGCACTTTTCACGGCCAAACTTTTGACCACATACTTGGTCATTTTTTCTAACGTTGTACAACATTCTGACTAAAGTGTTACAATTGGTGACAAAGCCAGGAACGCAAAGAAATTGTTGTGATTTTCAAAGTTGAAACTATCAATTATAATTATTGAAAAATCCCGGAAATAAGCGAATTATTATTTTGCCTTCGTGGGACATTTAGAAAATAATTATAGTAGTTTAATTTGGATCTACAATCATTAATTGTGATTATGTGAACACGTATTTGGCATTTTTGTCTGGATTGTTTGCCCATATCAACAATTCAAGAATACAAATGTAGCAAAAACTAAATTTGTTCGATCCTATTTTAATGCTGCATTTAGGTCAGTCTAATTTGGTAAATTAAATGACCATGGTGTTATGGGAAATTAGCGTTCTACACCAAATCTACGCCATGTTTGATCTACGTCAGGAGCATTGACAGACATTACATCTCAGCGTCAATTTGTTCGTTTCGGCATCAGCATTGCATTTGTAGCATATAATGCTATCAGTTTTAAACAACAAAAATTCTGTCTATAAATTTTCATCACAGAAGAAGATCCTTCCAGTTTTGTGTTTTATTTGTCAAATACGCAATCAAACGTTTGCATGTCTCATTTGCAATATTATTATACAACTGCTACAACACAAAGTCGACGAATTAAATCAAAAGCAGAATATTCATCTTCAATCTGTTCAATGTTCAGTATTTTAAAACTCTGGCAGCAGATTTTTATTAACACTTCGTTATTAGCACTTATAATTTACAAAGATATATGCTTTTAATCCTTTCTTTTAAATTCAAGTTTTCGATAGCGTTTTGTCAAATTTTTATAATGCCCTGTAAGCTATCTTAAATCATGAATGTCCTCGAACCTAAGTTAGCTCAGGATCTATCCGTGAGTCTCTCATATGTTAACGTCGTTCTATCTTCTTTAGAGAGATCTTTTTAATATATACAAAGCATAGGTAAATAATAAATAAAATTCACATTTCCGTCCAAGTAGGACATTAAATTATAAACAATAATCAAAATAATCTCTATTCTTTTGTCACCATTATCTCTAAAATGGTATTAAATTCACCAAAAGAATTTTACTCATGTCAAGATTGTCTGCACGTTTTAGAGAATCAATAGAACAGGTACCAGTATCATCTCATAAGCAACAACGAAAAATCAATACATTCTCTTCGCGCACAAACAAGAAAATCTGCGTCTAAACACAATGGCGCAGTTTATGTTGATTCCTCGCGTCCTGAAATAATTGACATCGAAGACAATTAAAAATTATATAATTGCAAACGAAAAGACTAGCCAATCTTCATATATGATTCGACAAAACAACCCAATGAAATTAAAAGTATAAAAAGATCACAAAATTGGATTAATCAATATTATATGATCTGCGTTTTGACTTAAAATTGTTGACTTTCAGTTTTGTATTTTGAAAATGATTTGCCGGGCGTTTTCGTCCGAGTTCTTTAGTTATTTCACAATCACAAGTTTTAGAAAACAAACCAATTAAGCAAGCGCAATATTTCTCCAAACATACCACCTATAGTTCAGAATGAACTTTCAATAGATTGTTGCATTGTAAGAGTATTTTTGCGGGGTAGCTATCTATTTCGCGATTCTGTACCCGTCCTACATATCCATGGTGGCTATTACTATTACCCGTGCACATAAACAATCTCTGATCTTTTTCGGATGGTTGATGTGAGAAGGCAGAAAAATGGTGTCATACATATATTGTACACAATGTTACAAATAGAAATATAATTCACAGTTAGTCTAAATTGACCATGTGTTGATCGGCAATAAAAACAGATTCTAACACAAAAGTATGTCTTAAACACCATTCACAGTTAAACTAAATTGTCTGTCTTCTAGACGGCAAAAGTTAAGATTCTTACACAAATGTCTGAGTTGAAATGAATATAGGCAATCGATTGAAAATACATGATATGAACATAGTCACCGTTAAAAGTTATCACTAAAAATGAATGTGTAATCCGTGTAAAGACTTCAATGACAAAAATTCACAAATATTTAGTTCACAGCTTGCTATGGTTTTAACTCATGTCATTATATTAATCCATTATTCTCTGAAGTTCGGATAGGCATAATTAAATGTGAACAGTAAATCCTTTGCGTGAACAACGAATAATCTAACTAAGCGAAATAAATCCGCAGTGACACAATAGTCCACCGCGTGATCCTCGCGGATCGCGCGCGGTTCTGTTTTTTTAATAAAAACCCTATTTATTACAAATAAAATTGCAGTTCAAGAAATATCGATTAAAACTGCTTGAAACTAACAGAGATTGTTCCTAAAATCATAGTTAAGAGAAATATTGTGTAAGAACAGAGTTAGAATATTTGGCCTTAAAGAGCACTGTATTTGTAAAAATCGAACATCGTTGGGTTGTAACACGGAGCCGCGTGTTACAGCATGTCACGTGTGTGTGAATAAGATAAACTGTTATTTTCGTCCAACTAAATTAAACCAGAGTAACAGAAAATAAATTTACCATTAACATACGTTAGACTATTTGTTTTATACTCAACATGTGAAACGACGTAACTGAGGTCACCTTAATATTTTTGGGTGAGGGCAGTAAAATAAATCAGATAAACTCATCATAACCTCACTCTGTGGTAATTGATAAAATTACTAACGTTGTACTTATGAATGGTTTGTTTAATAACGATTTTTGTCATATAATTGAATAGATTCACGTCACACATGTGCATATATATATATATATATATTTATATATATATATATATATATGTATTTAGAAAATAATTTTATAAACAAATTAGAGTTGCCCCAGTGAGACAACGTTTTGCGGTTTCAATAGCAAACATCTTTATAAATTACCTGGAAAATAATCTTTTGTATAGTACCCAAATGTAACCAAAATTGTACCTACAATTTTTGGATGACATTTTATGGATCTAGGACCATGGTGA
Organism: Eudiplozoon nipponicum; assembly: GCA_029291075.1. Lineage (NCBI taxonomy): Eukaryota > Metazoa > Platyhelminthes > Monogenea > Mazocraeidea > Diplozoidae > Eudiplozoon > Eudiplozoon nipponicum. The sequence continues at coordinate 59,892 of JAQBSW010002740.1, read as the reverse complement.
TGATGAAAGGATAAATTTTTGCAATTTAACGAATCAAATGAGCAAACTTGAATTTACTCTTGCAAGAGAATCATCAGGTGAAATACCATTTCTTGATGTGAAATTAATTAGAAACGATCATAAACTAGATAGAGATATTATCAGAAAGGATACTTACTCTGGAATCCTTTCCAATTTCATATCCAATTACACGTATAGTATGAAAATCGTTATCTTAAAGTCATTAAAATTAGTAAGCCTTACATTAACAGACAATAAGCATAAGAATTTTGGATTAGGCATATCGATGTATGTCTTAAGAAAATTTAATCCTAATTTGAGGTACACCAAAGCTGATAAAGGGAAGGAAGATCGCAAAATCATTGTGCAATTGAATTCTAACCTAAGCATGAAAGTAAAATCAATAGCTTTAACAGACAATATGATGACCGTTTTAAAACAGAGATTTACTCTGGGCAGTCGACACTCTAACCAAAAAGAAAAGATTGAAATTTTAGAAACATCATGCCTGTGTGAAATCCTCTGCAGTGATTAAGGTCTCAAATATGTTGATGAGACCACGCACCCTATCAAGATAGGAGGCGAACATAGAATTGCATGTAAGTATGGACATGTTGCTTAATCTGAACCTGCCCATCATGCATTGGAAACCGGACGGACTATTAACTTTGATGATTGTAAACGCATTGCAATATGTGCTCCTAACAATATGGCAAGATTGATTAGAGAATCTATCGGATATCAATCTCGATATCACTTTATGAATAAAACAGCTGTTGAAAAATCGTTCGCTTCGATTTTTAATATAGCATTAACTAATTGTAGGAAACAACTTTTGCTTGAATCAGAATCTGAACTTGGCTCTAGTGAAAGATTACCAACATCGGATTAAGACTGGCTTATTAGTGGGTTTATTATTTAATTAATGGTTAATCAATTATAGAGAATAAAGTCCATTTAAATTTCATCTTATAACTATTCGTTCATTTCAACTAATTTTACTTAGTTTAACGCTTATTTAAGGGCTTTTATCTCCTTTCCATACATTGGTTATTTTTATGTTGAATAATGTTCAAAATTATCTTGTCTAAACGTCACTTATTTTATTTCATATCTTAATTAGACTTCTTATTTTATAAAATATGACTATTGTGTTTCTTTCCTCCACACACGTCTATTGAGATCACTCTAGTGATGCAGCATTTCAAACATTTAGAATGAAAAAATAAGTAGGACGCTTGGAAATGGTAAATAAATGTTTATTGACTGCAGCTTCATTTAGATGTACGGGCAAGTGTATTAATTATATTTAACCGAATCTTGTCTTAGTTATGTGTAAACACAAAAGTGCACATGCGTAATGTGTACCCATTAAATGATATGACAAAAATTTTAATTGAACAAGCTTATCCCTAATACAACGTGAATAATTTGACTGAAATTTCAAATGAACATTGTAAGTCTGATTTATAATTTTATTACTTAACATGACATGAGCTTATGGAGAGTTTATCTAATTTATTGGGCTCTTTACGGCTGAAAATGTAAGGATGAACTCAGTTACGTCATTTCTCATGGAGAGTATAAAACAAATAATCTAACGCATTTAAATAGTAAATTCATATTCAACCACTCCAGAATCACTTAGTTGGATAAACATGAAAGTTATGAATATAGATACACACACAAGGGACACATAATTATCTAGTGAAAGGTCAGTCTAAAGTATAATTTATATGGCTAGAGAAAACTTGTGCTTAATGCGTTAGGTTGATTTGTAAAAATTGTGATGAGATGTGAACTGAAGAAGGCGATTGACATCGGCAAAAAAATATTTTTAAGGTACAAAACAAATGAAATTCACCCTGTGTTAGTCAAAACGCAGTTTAGATTATTTTTAAATAAAATGAAGTGCTGCACCTATTACAAAATTTTATTATAGACATAAGTTCCGCAAATTCATTTCACAAGGTTGATTCCAATACCAAAATAACTTTAGGGCTACTGCCCATTCGCAATAATGTTTTCGAGCGTCGCTCATTTAGTAGAGGATTTCGACGTAAACTTTGGCACAACTTCATCGTCGTCAAGGTCTGAAACATCATCCAGGGTTTTAATTTACTGTTAAACTATTGACTAGATAAGAATAATATTTTCTGATACTAGCTTCCGAAGCTTTGTATTTGCATTCTATACAACAAACTACGGAGCATCGTTTGACAGTGATTAGAAAACGAATTTCACTGTTTGATATCGGCAAATTAGAGGTAAGTATCACCAACACGATATTTCATATAAACACCACCAGACGAACTTTTGCATTTCCAAACACAAAGACGCTCAAGATAAATTATAAATACCGCCAAAAGAAGGGTGCGTTAGACTATTGAAATGTTTTACGGTATTCCCATTGCACTTTGCCTCTAAAGTGTTTGGATCATACAGAGCATTTGAGGATTATCAAAAGTTAAATTTTGTGACAAATTAAGATATACACCAAAATCCGGTTATAAATAACATGCAACAAAAATTAAATAACAGCAATTTTTACGCAATTATTGACCTTAAGCATACCTAACACCGCATAAACGTTACACAATGAAATAGAGAAAAGATTGATATCATCACACCTTTTGGCTTATTTGTATACATGCTTGTGTCTCAAATGGAAATTAAAATTTTCAGCCTTTCATGGACTATATTCTGCGTAGAAATATCGACTTCTCTATGTCATAACTTGATGACATTATTTTCATTATTCTTCACTTTGACTCACAAAACAAGCAACTTATAAATACCCCATTATATCTAACAAATGATGGAATCAAATTAAACATTTGGAAAATGAGTGACAGCTTCTGTTTTCTAGTGGACAAAACGAAGGCTAACAAATCAAATTATCTGGAAAACGGCAACCACCACAGTGGTCGTGCTCGTGGATTTCTATAATTCTTTAATTTTAAACTGTGTTCGGGTATCATTAGATTTTAATTTTAGATTTTCTAAATTTTTGTTTGATCTCACCTCTGAGAAACACTTGTAATTTACTTACATATTTTAAGGACTTAATTTTATCTCATCGGAAATTTGGATATATATATATATATATATATATATATTCATTGTTTTTCTGTTTCTCTATCACACTCCTCCATAATGAACTAGACTTTGTCTCCAGCCCCCCCCCCCAACCATTTAACCCAGAAGCTACTTTCCAATCTTGTTGATTTCCAGAAACAGATGGCAGATGTCAAGGAATAGTTCGAAGTATTATCTGGTAACCTTTTTTTCTCCATGTCGCATCCACATTTGTTGTGCCAAGCTGATGATTTCTTGAACGGTGTTGCGCGAGAGGTTGCATTGCGAAATCACAGTAAACGCAAACATTTCTTCTGGTCTCCGTACTCCCCACACTCTGAGGATGATCTGGCCTTGGATCTAATCAGTCATATGGAAGATAACATCCATCATCTAAAAGAGGTCTCTTCCGTCGGTGTTCCTGCTTTTGTGGTCTCTTCCCACGAAAGACTGCCCAACGACGAACTCAGTCAACTGAAATCTCGATCACCCTTAATATCAAATTAAAGCGTAATTACACTTTCCTACAAAGGACTGCAGAACATGCTCGAACCTCTCCGCCAGACATCGCACCCTCTCCCAAAACCAGACATGCCTATACTGCCTAGAGCAACCCAAAGAAACGCCAGTCATTTTACGGAGACATCCTCGATGATGCTCCTTCCTCTGGAAACATCATGTTAACCAACTCTCGATTTGAAAGGCTCCCCACCCAACATACACAACCTTTACCGCATCTTCCTGGCCGATCACCACGCCGCATAAAGACCCTCAATAACGGCTCTCCTCAAATCTCCACGGCCAGTCCCAAATCGTTAAGTCAAGTCCTTATCACGACCGTTGCAGAGGGCCTGAACTCGACAATACGTAAGATCATCACGGCACTGCGGGCAATCGATTCATCCCCCACAGCTTCCTGCTCCAACTGCACCGGCACTACCCAGGACAGTTGTGACACTGCCCCTGTTCAGATCTTGTCTCCTGTCACCTCCGCATTGTTATCTATACTGAACACTCCATTCTCGTCATCAAGCTGTCAGTCACCCTTATGAACCCAAGATCTCGCTCAGGCGGCCAGCGATAAGCACCCGGCTACTTCTTCTCCCCGTTCTAACGGATTGCTTTCAGCAATTCTTATCAATTTTAGATCGCTTAAGTAAGAGATCAAGCAACTGCGATCATTTTTATCCTCTAACGAGCTAGACATGTGCTTTCTTGTTGAAACGTGGCTGTCCTCTTCCATGCACAGCGATGATCTTTTTCTCATAAATGGCTAAACTTTCCTTGAAAGTGACAGAACGGTTGATCAAGGAGGTGGTCTGGCTGTCTATGTCCGTTTCTCTCTCATGTCCAAGCGTTTGTCTACATCAAACTGACTAGGATTATAATTTTTTCGTTTCAGCTTCTGATTCTAGACCAATGCTTAACATTTTGAGTTGTCTATAGATCCCAAAATCTCTCAACAATCGACGATACTCGTGGGGCTCATCTAATATCAACTTTCTTCCCTCAACACTCCGATCAATATATCGTTCTGGGCGACTTTAACCTTCCTCTAGTTAACTGACATAATATAACTACGGAATATCACACGTTGATTCGGCTCTTTGCGGACAAAGTTCTACATCAATTTGTGCACTTCCCTACCCGAGGGATCAACCAGTTTGATTATGTCCTCTCCAAAAAAGACGTAACCAATGTTCAGTCTCGGGAGATCTTCCTTAATCTCGATTATTGCCAGGTATCCTTTCTGGTTCCTCTTATATCCTCTATCCAACGAAAGATCAGTCAGGCATTCAGGCGATTAACTGATAGGGAAGAGTTTAGTCGTCTCTGTGACGCTGTTAATTGGAGAGATCTTATTCTCCCAGATAAATTTTCTTCGTGTTTTTCCGATGTTCTTAACGTCTTATCCTCTCACTTTACTTCTGCAACCTCTATTCAACAAATTCACGCATTGAACAAGTTGAACGCCTTGTTTAAATCACCGACAACCTTGCACGCAACTCTAAATTACGCACAACATCAATTGTTTGCGCTCTTGCACTCCACCTTATCGATGAGCACATTAAACAAGTAATCAACAAACATGTGCTCAACATCGAGAGACGCATCCGCACAGCACTCAACGTTTGGGAAAAGTTCGCAGTCATCAAACATCAATTGCTACAAAATTCTAAATCCTCATACATAAACTTCTCTCGGTCCACTCCGCCTGCTGAGATGTTTGACAACGGGGACGCTGAGAACATACGTTGGTTCAAACTTTCGCTTGCCTTTGTTTTACAAGCAATCAAACAAAAAGAATCAAAACACCAATTTGATCAGTATGGTGTCTCTGTCAGAATGATTGCCCTTCTTGGCTGGAATCTCTTCTCCTTCGTTGCTGAAGTTATCAACCGATGCCTCAAAACTACCTATCTTCCCCTGGAATGGCTTAATTCCACGACCTCTCCTGTCTCAAAAAATGGTGCATCGTCAATCTCCTCATTCAAGTATATCTGCCCTATAACTGTCGTTCATTTTTTCACTAAAATCTTCGACGGGGTCTTATGCAACTTAATCTACCCTTTCATCAAGTCTCGATACAACTTCTGCCTCCTCGACAATTAACATGGCTTCCTGAATGGCCGCTCCTCTTCCACCAACTTAGTTAGTGTCCTTAATCACTGCTACTCCTCTATTTCTAAAGATTACGAATACACTATCCTCTTCCTAGTTGTTTCCAAGGCCTTTGGTTCACTTTCATTCTCGGCAATTGAATCTGCCTTGGTATTATCCGCAACGTCCTCATTCTTATCAGCTACTATCTTTGACACTCGTTACACACATATAAAAGTCGGAAATCGTCACTTGAGGTGAGTTTTTATTTGATCTGGAGTTCCCCAGGGCTCCGTACTTGGTTATATACTTAACAACTCTACACTCGTTCAAGTACTGGTTGAGGACTACCTATTTAAGCTGATCAATTATGCAGATGACATGGAAATCGTATTCAGTAACTCTATAGAATCCAACCATTCCCTACTTCTTATCACTCAGCTTCTATCCTCGTTACACTCGCAGCTTAGCAGAATTGGTTTTAAACTAAACCTCGATAAGACTCGTTTGATGATACTTACCTCTGACCCATTCTGTTCTTTTCCAGATACAAATTGTCTCCTTGATACAGAATTAATATATTCAGGAAAGCACTTTAATATTTTTTTTAATCGCTAGACTTCTCCCCACATCTTTAATATACTACCTCCAAACTCTTCAAGTTGGCCCGTTTAATCTGCTTCAAGACTAACAATCTCACTCTCTAACTCAAATTTTTCCAGGTTTACGTCCTACCCCTCATATCATACGCTAGCGAACTTTATTGTCCTCTCAATCTAGCCTCCTCTTACGCCATCGAACATATGATCCCACCCCATGTTAACTTAGAAATACTTACGAGTAATTTCTTTCGTTTATGAGATCCCAAATAGCCTATCACTGTCAAACTTTGCTCACCCAAGTCACCACTTTGCTACACGCTCTAGCAACTCTTCAATCCAATCCAACCATATTCCCAAGATATTTAACAAGATCTATCTTTTTTCCAGAGCCCCAAGTGTGTTCAACGCTCTTTCCGCGGAAATAAAGCTACTATCCCTGCACGAATTTAATAAAAGTGGCTCGCAAACACTTCTTTAACAAATTCCTACATGAGACATATGATTGGAAGTGAAACAGGTTCCTCCTTAACCCATAACACTTCTTTTTATCCATAGGCGATTATCTAGTTTCGGAGCGTGAATTCTCTTCAGGCTAGCCTATACATTTAACTATTCACCTCTGATTCTTAAATTCAAATATGGACTCCTCGATACCATTTCTATTCTCATTTTTAGTTTACAGAATCCAAATAATAATTACTGTGCCACAATTTGCTCTACTAAATCTTTTCTTTTTGTTTTGGCAAACAATAGGAAACTTGAAAAACCTGCTGGAACATCTGATGGCATCCATAGGACGCTGGATCCCCCAATCCTTCTATCAGTCGTAACCATACCCAACGGAAGCCAGTGATTCCTGCACACAACACTGACGTGCGGACTCTCCACAAGCTTCAATCTAGTCGACTTTACCCCTGTCAATACCACCCTTCAGACACTCGAGATTCACGGCAAAGAACTCTGTTGGTCGAATTCTACAGCAGATTCTCCATCGCCTTCTAACTCAGACTCAAATTTGACTGTCCGACACTAGAAAATCCCACATTGATATTCAGACTCTTCACGATCTGTACTCTAGTCGATCCGTCCTAGTCAAATGGAATCTTCTGTCCATCAGAACGAACTATCACGAATTTGATGAAAGAACTTCTCTTTCTCAATCTCTTCCGTTCCTATAGTTAAATACTTTGCTATTAACAATTACATTCAACTTTACATATCCGCTGCATTTTTAGCTGTTGTGGATGTTGGCGTTTGTTGCCAAATAAATGTATTATTATTATTATTATTATTATTATTATTACATATATTATTACATATTATTATTATTATTATTAAACTTAATTTGCAGCTATTTTATTCCATTTCGTAATGGAATCTTATTACACTACATAGTATTAGGCCTTTGCCTTAAATAGGCAATTCGACCATGAAGCCCACGTCATTTAAGACTTTGAAGTATATATGAAAATTCTTATGTGTTCTGAGCTATAAATCGCAAGTTCCGCCCTGGCCCATAAGACTATTATATCCGCTATGCAAGGAAATTTATAATAGTAAAGAGCTAAACAAGACTCTGCAATTTCTTTGCAATTTGATGATGAAGAATTGCATCGACATGTCTTAATATTCATAGTAATTTCCAATTTACTAACAAATCCGTATTTCTAACAACCTTTTATGCACAAAAAGGATGATTTGGCATCTCAATTGGCGCCACCTTGGAAAAATCCATCAAGAGATTTCGTAAGTCAATTAATTCTTAATCTCATACTCTACAACCGGTAGAAAATTCATACGACAATACTGGTTGAGAAAATCGCGCAATCCATGACGCAATGCGTAATTTTATTCGCATTATAGGAAGTAGTGTATTTTGCTCTTCACAGATCATGATTCTTTTGTTGGTTAAACTGGAAGTGAGATTCTGACTGCTGCACTGTACCATGCCAGATTAGAATAATAACTGTCACGAATTAGTGAATGGAAATTTAACATTTTTCATCGTAAATGGCAAAGAAGACATCGTCGTAGACGTTTTTCAATGCCAAATATCTCGCTACATGCGCATTCACCTTTGTTAATTATGATTAGCACTATGACTTTCAGCATGTCCATTTTGACATTTTCTCTAAAATAAACAAAACAATATATTGCCAATCGTTTTCAGAGATTATTAGATAACCTTTCAACTAAATTCGTATGCAAGCTATTGGAGGATTTACCAATTGTATAATTTATGAGTAAACAATCTTACAACCAAAGATCGCCTACCAGCCATCATAGGAACATTTACCACAATACTTTCAACCAGAAAATAGATACTGACCAGTACTTAAGCAGAACGCAAAGCAATGTTTTTAATTTGTGCTACATGCTAAAATAATTCAATTATTTAGCACATTCACTCTAATTTGAAACAATTCCAAAAGTTTAAATTTATTTCTAACCATGATCGATAGATTTACTTGATAGTCTGTAGGATTACCCATTTGCTTCACTTCTGCAGAGGTCACTAGTGATCTTAACTCTGCATGGATAGTCCATTATATTCCTAATGGGATAATTATTTATAGAGTCACATGTCTCCCATCCGATTGTTTCAGAACTACATTGTGTTTCACGAGATGCACTTCACGTCAAATCACGATCTTCCTTACTCAGTTAAATTGTGTCGTAGATAGAATGCATACGGAAACCCTAACAACTTTGGCATCCCCGTTTAATAATGATAACTAGGTGGATGCATAGGCTTTAGTACTCCTTGCAGTGCGCCCTCATATACACAAATCTATTTTCATATATGCGTCTCAGTTTTTGTTTCTCATGGGCCCTCGCCTGTCGAGTCAGTTTCCATGTTAATACCCATAGGATGACCTAGAAACTTAATGAATTTAACTACGTTTCTTTATTATATCTGGACTTTAGCCAAGAAAATTTCGTCGTCCAATCTTATTTCATTCGCAACTCCAGTTTTGCAGTAAATTTCTTGTTCGTAACAATGTCGTTATAATACTTCTACAGGCTAATTATCGCGGTCCTTAACAATTTTTACATAGGCCACACAATTTTTTCGTTATTATGCAATGTGCAACATCAAAATTGGTACGCCTGGGTAGGTTGAAGCACTTAATATATCTGTCTGATCCAGTTTATATACAAACTGCAGCAAGTATCGGGTAGATAATATTTATTTATTTATATCATAAAAACTTTCGAATTTTATTTCTTAAACACCATGTAGAGGCTCCTAACCTATTCGTATCTGAGAGACACGTAGATGCCAGGACGTTAATAGTCCTATAATTAGCAGTAAAATCTGATAATCTTATATTTTCATTCACATCTGCTAAATTCAAACCTGCAATGTCTTGCGCTAACTTGCTAGTGTCCTCAAATTTAAGATCAGCATCCATATCTATCATATTTAATTATTAAATTGAAACTTAATGTTAGGCAAATTGGGATGTGAATCCTTTCACGTGCAAAACATCCGAACAAATAATCTGAAAAGAAATAGACGCCGAAAACAGAATTACTAAATTACCTGTTCCAGAACGTCCCCAAATGCGTGCATCAATAAAAAAATATAATACAGTGTTAGCAGGTGTATATTAAAGAAATCGATCAAATTTTAATGAAGAAAAATGAAACAGTTGCAGTAGGCCGAGTAAGTTGCAACCAATCGAGTAGAGTAATGCTCGAAAACTGAAAATGGCGCACAATTCAAAGTCAAGTATTTAAACAAATAAAGTTCTGGAAAATAAATAAATAAATCCTTTTTAAATAAAATTCATTACAATCAGCCAAGATGGTTTAAATTTATCAATAAATGTTACTTTAATTTTGGCGGAGTATTTATCTTCCTCCACAACCATACAATTGAATCGTATGGCTCACATCTGAGCACGCGTTTGCTTAATATGAAATGTCCAACTACTACGACCTACGAATTTGTGTAGCAGTAATATGTAGTCACTGGCTTCATAGCATATTATAGACAATTTCATCAAATACGCAATTGACTCAAAGATTTATTATAGGCGTAGGCAGATACATCGACCATACATTTGTTGTGTTTGTTTCATTGAACTTCACCTATTAGCAATGTAACAAGTTAACACTAACTTTAGCCTGTTATCCCCTACTACAACGCACATTGCAATTTCACTTTGTGGTTTTTAAAAGATTTCAGCATAGCTTTTATTCGCTTCACAGTATATGACAGATAACTAAGATTAATATTTTGTGTATCAAAAACTATTTTTTACTATGTATCATATCCTTCATAAAGCAGTTATGAAATATACTAAAGCCGAGCATCAGCAAATTACGATATATACTATTTTTAACGTATAAGCAGGTCATTAACCAGTTTTTCCACTGTGTTAGAACTTTTCCATACAGAATTAATCATACATCAACAGATTAAATTTTATTTCTTTTTACCTTATTCTCACAAAGGAAAATACTGAAACTTGTCCAATAATCTCATACGCTTTTTAAATTAATTTAAATGAAAAATACAATTTCATTGACTGGATCTAGGCCAATAATAAAACACAAAATCTGACCTGACAATTAACCAGTCACATACTAGCTACAGTGCATCGATTATTTAATTGCAATGAATTTGCTATGTTACGAACTCAGACTTGTTTAGTATCTGAACTCTTCGTCGCCTGGATGTATTGTTATCTATATTCGCTCGCTGACTTCACAGGCTGTTTTACTCACGTTGATTCACTTTCACTATTTTTTCAAATACTTCGACTTTTGCTGTTTCATTTATTTATCTAAACTATACGGTTTTCAGCCACATGGTTTTGCAGCATCTATCATAAATAAGGCACATTGGGAACCTCAATAGGGTATCTGCCACATCCTGCTTATAATAGTCTACTGATTGACGTACATATGCATAAAGACAACTAAAGAGGCAACAGGTTACAGTAACAAAGCGACTTTATTGATATACACCGGACTAATTACAATCAAACGAGATTTCGTTAACGGTTCTTTTTAAGACATGTCTTTACATTACTCGTTAGACGAACATAATGCGTGTAATATTGAAAGGCAATGAGCAACTTAAATATAGGTCCTTCGTGATACAAATGTTCTTGTAATGGAATAATTTGATAGTCCATCTAATTTGATATTTTCTATGTTTATATCAAAATATCCACTTGTTTAAGCTTTCTGTTCATGCGCGAGTTATGAATTACGTCATATTTTGATAAGCAACTGTGCGTGTGTGTTGATGTCAACGTTTGTGTGGAGCAACGGTTAGAACAGTTTACTTTTATTTTAACAATCACTTTAAGGAAGGTACATCTTTAGTGCTTTATTGCGGATAAACGGTTAGTATTAAAGTTCTGAAGTATTCTTTTTAAATTTTCATAAAATGTGCGACAAGGTTTTATTAAATACTTTTATTTTTTAAAGTTGGTTATTTTATTACTTTTGTATATTGACCCCTTCCTTTGGCTGCATTCCGCAAATTATATAGGAAGCTGCCAAGCGAAGGGTCAAAACAGGTAATAGTTCATCAAAGAAATTATGACCAATATAATTAGTGATTTTATTTATTTAGTATAACATTTTTTTTATTTTTAGTTATTCAGATTTATCTTAAGACTGTATTGGCTTTTTCATACAAATCTTTGATCATGATGTATGTATTTTTCTGAGAAAAGTCATTGTATGTAAAATTAAATTACAAATAATAATAACAATAATAAAAATAATGATAAATAATATTATTAGTAATACAATGATAATTTATTTATTTTTATTTGGAAAGAAGACCATCTGGTTTGACTATTTAAATGATCAGGATACAAATGAACAGTAGGGTTAGGTACGGATGAGTTTGTAGAGGCCCTTTGAGAGTAGTGCATTGAAAATAAAAGTGGCTTTAGACAGAATTTGGCTATTAAAGAAGTTTGTTTAGATTGAATTGAAGAGTTAAAATAACACATGATAAAGGATTAACTACGGCAAGACATTCGATAGCTAATAAGCCTGAATGACAACTCTTAAGTTGTGACAATACCATAGAAGTAGTAGATTTGCAAAGAGGAGGCGCTCTAGTTAGTTATGACTGTGATATAAGATACGCTTCAGGAAATATCAAGAAAGAGGAGAGTAAATTCGTGTCTTGTGTAAATTTGGTAACGGTGATGACTAAAGAAGCTATCTAAATTGATAGAAGAAAAGCGTCCATTCAGGAAAACATGCAGACTGTCGATGAGAGAAATTACCTTTTAATTTATGAATGGGCAAATGTCGCTATATTTCATTCTTTTAAATATTTAGAGAATGCCATGCAATAGAGGTTTGGGTGGAAATCCTTATATACCGAGATCGACCTAATGCCGGTTTATGAATAGAAGGGATAGACTATTAAAGGAGTATAGAGGTAATTTCGAGATATCATGTGACGCCTTCGTAAAGCAGAATGAATTTTTTCCAACCTAGGACAGGAACGGTACATAGAAAGACACCGGACTGATAAAATTTGTGTTTAAATATAATATTTTAACGACTAGAACGATATTGGTCAAATAGACACGGAACCAATGCAGACTATATGTGCCCTCATCATTGAACTTTTCGATCGATGGAGTGGATATTGAATAGAAATTTTCAAGATAGCTCAGATAGTCGTCCACTAGGCTGATGCCATTCGATTCAGAAAAGTCTCTATTTTTTGTGCAGCATTTAGTTATCGATGATTGCGAAATTCTGATAATAGTTGGGTGTCATTCGGATATGCTTTCTGTTGATCATTGGTTGAATGTAGTCAGCGATACGTTGGAGTGAAAGAGTGTAGGCCTGTGATGTGTTGTGTCGTTTTAAAATCCGTGCCAGGTTGTTACCTGCCTTAAATAGATTGCTTAGAATTGGCAAAGGCAACACATGAAAATTAGGCGTCAAGAATAAGAAACGCAAGAAGTGAAGTCGTCTAGGATGTTCATTTATTTTCAGACGATGTCATCACAGAATCGACTAAACTCTTTTTTAACAGCAAAACGCTTGTACGTTTATTTAATCTCCATTGAGGCAGAAGATAATGATTAAGATTAAGAAAGAGCTGTAATCTTGGAGCATTAGTCACTTCTATACTGAACAGAAAGTTTCACAAATTGAATCAGTAAATATCCTTTTCTTGTATACAAGGCGTTCCACTAGTTGTTAAAATACTATTTATGCTATATAATTAAATCACTAAAGATTAACAGAAAAAATTAATAACATCCAATTAAAAGACCAATATGCACGCCTGCCATTTTTCATCTAAGTATAGTAATTGTTCTAAAACGAATATTTAGATCAAGTTAGTGTGCTTAACAAAAACTCTAGTTCCATTATATATACATTTGTCAGTACGAACTCAGCATCGAATAATGTAAAAAGGCAATTCATCTAGTAACCCTATTTCATTCTTATTGATAACTGTTCATTTACTGTCCAGAATTTGGTCGCCGTGATTAGAGCAAGAACCTCCGAATCAGACGTGTCCAGGTTTGGATCATTTCCGCGGAAAATTCTGAATGGTGCTTAAAAAGGTTCCGATAAAGATGAAAATGATATACTGGATGAATTGACTTTTTTTACATTATATAATGCTTAGTTTATACTGACAAATTTATGTTTATACTGGGACTGGTGTTTATATCAAACTTGCAATTTTGATCTAAATAATTGTTATCAACACCCGCGCTATCGATGATTGCTTAATTATGTAATGCTTCTGAAACATCACATTTTGAGACGTTTGTGTTTATAAGTTTCTAATAATAAAAGTACCAATATTCATTTAGATTTAGGATGGTAATAAGTACTCAATAAATTAAGACGCGGGATAATTAAACTAACCAGAGCAATGCTGAGGTTACGCTAATACAACTCTTAACGATAACATAAATAATGAACTAGTAGAGGACAAGGGCTATATTATGAACAGGCAAGTGGTCATTTCCCAACTTTTTTGACCTAATAAAATGGGGATATTTATTTCCTGTTCATATTTTGATTTATCAGTTAGTAGTTTCTCGGATTTCAATCCGCGATTTACTAGTCTATTTAATTATATTTGCATGTTAGAACAATTTTAAAAACAACATTTAACAAATGTGTTAGTAAAATTATCAAATAACACCAATATTTGAATGTTTTGAAACGCGAAAACGAAACAACAAAAATATTAATATTTATATTTAATAAAATATATTCACATTAAAAGCTAGTTATTTTCATTGCTAACTACCGATAAATGCAATTAATTCTGAAGGCCATCACACTGTCAGCGTATTTTTGTGACACGTAAAATTTCACATATTTAAACCTAACAAATAATATACAATTCGTTTTTAATTACTCATTTTCCTGTTATTATTTTTTTCTAATCTACTATGTAAACTAAAGTAACAAATGGACACATTAGCAATAATTATGTTTATTATTTTGAAAATACTCTTATTGGTATTATGTACAGGCTTGAAATATATATATATATATATATATTTATATATATATATATATATATATAGTGAGCTTGTTTTGAAGTCAAATTATCAAAAGTTAATTTCAATACCGCTTAAATTCCCATTCTTTAAATAAATGGTATCATCTAATTTTCCCACGGTTTTCCATTAAATGTATCATTGGTATATGGTGTAGTACCGGCCTCTACTGATGATTCGTCAGTAAATGTGAAACGCATGTACCAAATTCCCAAGAAACTCCATGAAATGTCACAAATACCGTTCATGCTACGGCGTCCCCGGCAAGCGACGCGCTCTGTATCAGCGCGAAAACACCTTTATATTTCGGGTGTTGGAATGTTCGATGTTCCAAAATGAATGCCAACCGCCCCGAATGGAGAGGTATAATCCGGGATTTCTATGGAGCCGGCTTATCCTCCAAAAGGAGTCAGCCGCAGTAAAGTAAAGCATGTGTGCATGAAATAATACATTTCGTTTATATTGAATTTGGTATGTTCATTTGGCAACATTTGAACTGTTTTGCTACTAGGTACGGTATATCCGATAAACTTTTAAATACAAATGTTAGTTCTCCAAAATAAAGAATAAATAACTATTGCATATTTAACTGAAGGGTATCAAGATAGCGAGTAAATATTATAACAGATGAAGATCGAAGATCGAGTGTATGGATCCATTGGAGTAACATGTTTAAAGCAGAGGTTGTAATTTCCAATTTTGGTGAAATTTATCTCATTTCGAAAAGTATTTGGTTGGTACAATATATGTTCCCGGTGTATTGAAAACCCGTTCTTACCTATGCAACTGACATATAGATCTTATTCACATTGAATTTTTCATTTACTCTTGTCGCTATTTATTTTTTTACCTTGTATGTGATATCACATATATGTTTCTATATATATATATGTTTATATATATATATATATATATATATATATATATATATATATATATATATGTGTGTGTGTGTTAGTTCTCCGCAACGAATAATTGATAACCATTGTCTATTTAATTGAAAAAAGTTATGAAATCCAATGAATGCGATAACTGATGTAGGTCGAGATCAGTGTGTTTTGATTTGCTTGAATATCAAATGTAAAAAATAGGTTATAATTTTCAAACTTGGTGAAATTTGCCCTATCTTGAAGTGTACTTGTTTGATATAAATTATGGGCTCGGTATATTGTAGACATTGTAATAGTAAACTGTACAGACATGATATCCCGTATTCCTTTTTGTTGGTAAAATTTAAATCATATATACAGTCAGTTGACTGTGAGACTTAATATACAGTTACATTCATAACTGCTTAAATCAATATTCTTATGCGATATTGTATCGTCCAATTATCTGGCTGCTACTGCAGAATCGCCAGTAATTTTAAGACAATTGCGTACATAAGATTATACATTTTGTTCATGCGGAAGTTGATGTATACTTTTGACCATTACTGAATTAATTTTTGCTAAGTTTGCAATAAATAGTACACAATGATACATACTTTTGTTTCTCTGCAACAAACAGTATATAACCATTATATATTTAATTAAGTTTAGCGCGAAATGTGATAACTGATATAGATCAAGGCCAGAATGTATGGATTTGCTGCAATAAACAGCATTCAGGAGTAGTTGTAATCCGCAATTTGGATGGAATTTGACGTATTTCGAAACCATTATGTTTTTGGTAGCCAACACAGACTCGATATTGTGAAAGACGTTTGGTTAGTACTACACACGGAATTTATAATTTGAAACCCATTGTATTGGTTTGTTGCAAGGAAACCATTGCGTTGGTATGACTTTCATTTTACACGCACACACACACACACACACACATATATATATATATATATATATATATATATATATATATATAATTGGCTTAGAAGTCGCATTGCTGAAAACTTTATATGAAATAAAGTTTATTACTGTTTAATTACAAATTCGTTTATGAGATTTTACTGTTCAAATGTTACACACCACTTGATCAAATATGTAATGGATTTAGGGCGTAGTATAGGCTCGTACTGTTGCGCAACACGCCTTTGTTGGTTCTCGAGTTGACCAGAGTTTATTAGGTGGGTTTTATGATCATATCGATCCAAGCTCTACTGAATTTTACCTCGTGGGGCAATGCTATCGTTTTTGGAGTATGCATGTAATTCTTTATTCACAGTGTTGAGATGTATCGGTTTTTTGTTTGTAGAACTTATTTGTTTAAAAAATTGGAAAGAATTATTTTTACATTTCAACTGCATTTTACATAATCTTCCAAGTCAGGTATTTTGTATTTAATTTGCTTAGCATTGAATGCTGGGTGGTTGATAAAAAATATTTATTAAGACGAAGTTTGCTGAATTAAAATAGAAAGCAATTTTATTTATTTACAATTCGCACAGTAGAGAAAATCTTTCCATATTAATTCGTCTTTACGTTTTGTACCCCCATAGTAGTATTTTGTCTATGATTGTTAACCGTATAACGTTAATAAAACCGTTTTTAAACGAACTGTTTAGCAATTAATTAATATGGTTGTGAACCCTATAAATTGAATCTTGTTGTACTTTGTTGTTAATATTTGCTTTTTGCGGCATTTAGCTTGTACGGGACAATTGGTAGTGCACGTAGGTGGGTAAAATATTAAATTCTTAACATTTCCGGATGCACAGTTGGCGTTTGGCATTGAGTGATGGTTTCTCACTTGTCCCTTCATTATGAAACTGTCCATCAGCTGCTTGTCTGAAAATGACGTTTGAACCATATTTTCCGAATTTTTTTCGATTTTTCCGGACTTCATTTCCATTCCCATTTCTTCAGGGTTAGCACCATACACACAGGAAAAAAAACAACTTGAGGCAAATGTGATATACTCATTTAAGACAGATCTATTTATATTTATTTTAATTCCTTTAAGTATTTCTTATTTTCTGCCCTAATATCGCGTCTTCATATCGATTCTCTTATACTCGCATGTATTCATATAATTATCTACCTCACCCCCCGCGGACACAACATCAAATTCATACATATGTTTGCTCTAATCTAAAGTGACATTTATAGAAGAAGAAATAGTAAATAATATGGATTGCCGCCATATCCGCGATGTCTTGGTTATATTTAATTACACTTCCGGAAGCGCAGAAGGACCAAAAAGTGTTTTTATTTTAATAATATTGCAGAAATTATCAAATACCTGGTTTACTTAATCTCTGCCTGTGTGCAGTAGGTTATAGAGAAAGAGAGGTTAGTAAATCTGTTAAAAGAATATATAGTAAAATTCTGTCGTTTATACATGACCGAAAACGTAGGCTACTCTAACGAATGGTATCTCAACCAAATACCAATTTATACTCATATTTTGAATATAATTATTTTCCATTTAAATATCTGTGTCCAAAACATATAAATATCTATGTATATATAAACAATTACATGTAAGCAACAAGGTGGGCTCCTATGAATCACCTTGGGTATATAACATATTTGCAATATATTTTATTTTAATTTTTTAATTTAAATTTTATTATTTACATATTTATATCAACAACTTATACATAAATATCCATTTATATATGCGTCTATGCACTGTAACTTATGCATATATAGATAATAATATAAGCAAACATGTGAGTTCTTACCATAACTTTTATAAATATCTATCTTACCATTATATTTATATTTATATTTATATATACGTGTATACACCATATATAATATTAATATCATATAATCAACCATGTGTGTCCCTCAATGGATAAATTTTATCAGTAAAACATATTTGTTAATATTTAAATATATACAGATATATAAATTGGAATGAAAAACAAGATAGAAATATGTAAACATAGAGAGAGTGTGAAAAAACTGAAACCAATCAATTGCGTGCGTCACATCCAGTTCAAGCTCAATGCTTGTACGTGCTTCTTCTGCTTCATAAATCCGGCTGCAGTTTGTTTATCCATAAGGCTTCGTATGTGGCTAGCTTCCTTTTGTTATTGCATTTAGTAATTATTTTGAATGCTACGTCTGGAGAATATACGTGCGATGTTTCGATGATGTGTTGCGCAATAGCAGACGTGTATTCACCATTTCATTTAAAACAGGCGTTTAAGTTGCAATGTTCTCTCATTCGAGTAATTAACCGTCTGTTCGATCGGCTTACGTAAGTTGATCGACAACTTGCGCATGTATATTGGTAAATAATATTTGATATCGATATTAACGGCTATTTCTCTTTGATTGCTGTTAAAGGCAAGTGTGTTACCCTAAATAACACTCGTAGTTTAGCTGCATTAAATGTGCGTGTTAATGTCGCTTCAATTTTTTTGTGCCATTCGGTAAACTGCATCCCCCTTAAATGGGATGTTCAGGTAGCCTGTTTACTTTTCTGGCCCGTAATATGTCTGTTTCTGTTTGATTTCCTTCATTATAACTGATTCAATTAATTGTCTAAGATAGCCATTAGACATTAAATCGTTAATTGCTTTATTATATTCATTTTCTTTAGAATCTTGACTAACCAATCTGTAAATTTTTGGAAAACAACCACGATCTGTTGATAATTTATATTGAAATGGCACAAAACTGCTGTAATGCAAATACTGTGCAGACTATGTTGGTTTATGGTAAATTGTTCTGTTTAATTTACCATTAGTTTCTTTCTTTAATAGTACATCTAGGAAAGGCAGACAGTCATCTTTCTCGTGCTCTGACGTGAAGCCGATATTCTTATGTGCTTTGTTGAAAGTTTGAAGCAATGTTCGTGATTGCCACCTGTTCTTAAGTACAAGAAATATATCATCCACTTACCGTATATATTGAGCACATTTACTTATGTCACTCTTTAATGATGTATTTTCTAGGTGCCCTAGAAAAATCTCAGCTAACACTGGAGATAAGGGGCTTCTCATTGCGACACCATCAGTCTGTTTATAGATTCTTCCATTAAAACGATATCGTACGTCTTTCGTGCATAATAAGATAAGCTTGCGTAGAGTTTGACCTGGCACCGGCGATGGTAATATATCGTGTTCTACCGCTTTGACTATAATGTCAATGGTTTTATCAATTGGAACATTTGTAAACAAAGACGTAACATCAAAAGATACCATAATCTTGTTTTTAACATTTATATCTTGAATTTTGCTTACAAACTCAAACGAATCGGCAACCGAATGATTACCTAGTAGTTTACGTAATGGTTCAAGTAAACGAAATAGCCATTTAGCTAGTGCATGAAACGGAGAATTTACCATTGATAAAATTGGCCTCATAGGACAACCGCTTTTTGTGTGTTTTTGGTAATCCGTACATTGTTGGTGTAGATGATCCAACTGGCTTGAGCTTCTGTGCAGTGTCCTCATCAATAAAACCGGCATTTGTCAAGATCTTAATTTCATTTACTACTTTGCGCTCCACCTTGTCTATTTAATGATATATATATATATATATATATATATATATATATATATATAAATATATATGTGTGTGTGTGTGTGTCTATAAGCAAAGCAATGCGTTATTTGAACTTCAATTGCCTACTATTCGTTCTGATTATATAGTATATCTACTTTACATATATATTTTTATTCATTTTCACATTTTATATGAATTCATAAATATCCATGCATATGCAAGTTTACAAACAATATATTATGTATATCTATATCAATATATGAGCAACCATGTGAGTTTCCCACACATATTCTTTTAGAATCTAAATATAGATCCATAGATATTTTGCAAATATCTAAATGAGCATATAAGCAACCGTGCGAGCTCACCGCACATCTTATATGAATAAAATGAATCATTCTTATATATAAGTCTCTGCAAAATTTATATATATTATACGTATTTAGATAAACATATAAGGAACCATGTGAGTTCCTCTCACATCTTTTATAAATGGAGTATAATTATTCATATATATTAACGTTTACACGCCATATATTATCTGTATATCTAAATAAACATATAAGCAACCACATGAGGTTCTCGCAGATATTATTAAAATATTTGCATATTCACCTAACAATAAATTTATATATATATATATATATATATATATATATATATATATATATATACAATTGTAAAATCCATATTATAAATGTATAAATATATGTACAAATATATATGTAAATGAACATATAAGTAACTATCTAAGTTCCCAAAGTGCACACGATTTGCTACAGTTAAATTATATCAGCAAAATTACCTCTTTCTAACTCCATCTAAATTGTTTCGTTTACTATCTCAAATTCCTAGTCGTGATCTCTTATTTGGATTTATTGTTAACTCTGTTTCCTCTAATCCACGTTTCCTGATGTTTGAGAAGGCTTCATTAAATATGGGACCTAATTATTTTTCTACCGTTGTCACATGCATGACGTTAATTCCTGATTTTATAGCAGTTGATTCCATAATCAACCTGGTTAGTCTATTTCGGTTATATGATACAATCTGTTTACACCCATCCCAGACTATCTGACGACCTGTCTCAATTAAGTGCCTGCTTAGATCTGATCTACGACTATTCCCATATTTACATACCGTTGTATGCTCCCCTTTACATAACTTAAGCGGACGCATGGTTTCGCCTATGTACTTAAATATTACAATCATTACAAGAAATTTCATAAACCACAGATGTGTTAATAATAATAATAATAAGAACAAGAAGAAGAATAAATTTATTTGGCAACAAAGGCCAACAGGCCCAGCAATTGAAATGATGAGGTAAAAATCAAAATTGGGATATGTAAAGTTGAATGTAATTATGACTAGCAAAGTATATAACCATGGAGGAGGAGGGAGTTGAAAAAGAGAAGTCTTTTCAACAAGGCCAGAGTGTATGGATTTACTGGAGTAACAGGTGTTCAGAAATTGTTGTAATTCTCAATTTCGGTGAAATTTAGCATAAATTGATATCCATCAGGTTGGTATCATGTACCGACTCGGTAACCATAGTGTTAGTACCATGTACCTTTACGGTACAATAATGTTAGTATCGGTTACTAACACAATAGCCATAGTGTTAGTATCCTTTACAGACTCGGTATATATATTATATAGTGTGAGTTAGCATTGAAGTCGCATTGTCGTTGACTTTAGATGATGTTAGCTTCACTATTACAGGTTTACACATTCGTCTAGTAGATTGTACCGTCCTATTATTCCACATTCTTCTACCAAATATATAGTGGTTAAAGGGCGTAATACCGGCTCCTACTGATGAGTCGCCAGTAAGCACGAAACGAATGTGCATGAGATTATACTTTCCGTTCATGCTGCCTTTGGTTTATCCTTCTGGTCACAACTGAACTAATTTGTTACTAGGTTCGCAACACCTAATACATACTTGCATATATATTAGTTCTTCGCAACAAACAGTATTTAACTGTAATACATTGAATTGAATGATGTCATGCTTACCGCGAAATGTGATAAATGATATCGATCAAGGCCAGAGTGTATGGATTTACTGGAGTAACAGGTGTTCAGAAATTGTTGTAATTCTCAATTTGGGTGAACTTTAGCATAAATTTATATCCATCAGGTTGGTATCATGTACCGACTCGGAAACCATAGTGTTAGTATCCGGTACTCATCGATTTCAAAAAAGGTATCGGTTACTAACACAATAGCCATAGTGTTAGTATCCTTTACAGACTCGGTATATATATTATATAGTGTGAGTTAGCATTGAAGTCGCATTGTCGTTGACTTAGATGATGTTAGCTTCACTATTGCAGGTTTACACATTCGTCTAGGAGATTGTACCGTCCTATTATTCCACATTCTTCTACCAAATATATAGTGGTTAAAGGGCGTAATACCGGCTCCTACCGATGAGTCGCCAGTAAGCACGAAACGAATGTGCATGAGATTATACTTTCCGTTCATGCTGCCGTTGGTTTATCCTTCTGGTCACAACTGAACTAAATTCTTACTAGGTTCGCAACACCTAATACATACTAGCATATATATTAGTTCTTCGCAACAAACAGTATTTAACTTCGTAATAGATCGTTCTGATGGAATGGAGAATCCATTGGACTAGGAAGCATCGACTAGATAGAAGAGTCTGCACGCCAGTGTCGCGTGCAGGGATCATTGACTTCAGTTGAGCGAGGTTGCGGCTGATGGAGAAACCAGCGTGGAGAAACCAGCGTCCTGATGAATGCTAGATGGTCCAGTAGGCTTTTTGAATTTCCGATTGTTTGCTGAAACAAAAAGAAGAGATTTAGTAGAGCAGATTGTGGCAAAGCAATCAATATTTGAATGCGGTAGAATGAAAACGAGAATAGAAATGGTATCAGTGAGTCCTTATTTGAGTTTGAGAATCAGAGGTGAATAGTTGAGGGACTATTTTTTCTTTGTGACTCGGTAGCTTGTTGTCTACATTAACTGATTCTATTAATACTGTTCTTATATTTTATTTCGTTTCTAATGTCTTAATTTTTATACTTAATCTGGAATCTGGTCGAACCAGAGTTTTGTGCTTATCTTCATTGTGCTTTTCTAAATCTCTTACCTGTTTAGCCTGGTTTATTTTTCCATTAGAACTCCATGGCCTCTCGCTTATGGTATTATCAATTAATTTTGCCGGACAGAAAGTTTTCCTGAATATTTCTTTCAATTTCATCAGCTCTCTGTCCCTATATTTGAAATCAACTATTTTAAGACTTATCATGGATTTTAGAATGCTTACCTTCATCCAAAACAGGTGATTAGAGCAATAATTCTTGAGGATACCCGAATAAGTAAATTTCATATAAATATCTTTTTCTAATACTTGACCCATTCGTTTTAATTTAACATCCAAAATGACAGTTCTTCTTTTCTTTCTTTTTCAAATGTAAATTTTACCTCTCCCAGTTTATTAGCTTAATACAGAAGATTCTCCATCTCATTATCCCCATAATTCCAAATTTATAAGATATCATCTAAGAATCTTAAATATATGTTTGGTTTGAGGAGAGATCTGAACAAGAATTTTTTTCTGAATAATTCATTTATATATTAGTGACTGGGATCGATAATGGTTGTCCCATAGGAAAACCTTTAACTTGAAGGTCGAATTCATGTCAAAATAAAAATATGTAGAGGACATACAAATTTTGAACATTTCCATTACACACCTTAACATAATTTTACTACCTTCGAATATTTCATTGTATTCTATTAAACCACTTTGGACACACTCAAATGCAACCTTCACAAGAATGTTAGTATACATAGATACCACATCCAGGCTTGCCAGTTTAATCTAATAATTTATATTTACTAATAATGTCAGTAAATTTATGTGTTCTATAATGTAAAATCTCAAAAATATGTGTATTTTCTTATTCTATGGCATAGAAATTTGGCCATTTTATAAGTTTGAGAATTCTCACATTCACAATTAATCTAAGTGGATTATCTTATGTATGAATCTTTACTAAACCATAAACTCTAGGAGGGTTTGTGTCCCTCATTCATTTTCAAACAAGCAGCTCATAAGGAGCTTCATAGTGAGGGGACAAGTGAGAACCCATCAATCAATGCCAAAAACAAATTGTGCACCTGGAAATGTAAAGGATTCAAGATTTAACGATCCACGAGTGCTATCAATTATCTCGCATAAGCAAAATTCGGGGAAAAAAGCAACCCTATAAATTGTAAATATATAGTATTTACCTACAATTTAAACAGCAACATTTTTTAAATTAAATACCATTGTAATTTTGCTGCTTTCCACATTATTAATTAAACTTATTCTGAGAGTATATTGATAACAGTTATATTTAAATAATGTTCGTAACATTCCAGTCACTTAAAGCTTATTTGTGAATGACAGAGTTGAGAGACGCTCTTTTGGTTTTCAATATTGCAGCATGGACTTCTTTAGCCAATTTGTCATCGTTTTCTGATACCAACCACGTATGATCAAGACGCGTCATAACAGGTATTTAAATCAAGGTTTTGATCTTGATATAAACACCAAACACTTATATATACATGTATCAGTATAAACTAAGAATAGTATAATGTATAAAAGACGATTAATCAAAACTAACTTACTGAGGTTTGAGCCCAGCCGCGGAAAATTCTATACAGTGCTAGAAGTGTTCCCAGTTAGGAAGAAACCGATCTACTGGGGAAATTTATTTTTCCTAAATTATATTATTCTTAAATTATTCTGACAAATGTTTATATATTATAGAATTGGTTTTTATATAAAGACCGCAAACTTCACTTAACTAAATATTATCACAGCTCACGCAACCAACGTTCGGTGTTGTTTATTCCGTTTGTTACAATTTGTTTTGTGATCGGATAAAATATCAGTTTGGCGTTTATGCAATCAACGCTGTACAACTCTGCCAGATATTGACAAACGCAGCGCAATAAAAGTTCCCTGTTATATCTATTAGTGATTTAATTGTTTCCGTTTCAAAGATTTCTTTCGACTTTTATTCGTGCGTTTATCAATTGGTCATTTTCAAGTCATCACATAAGAGGTAATGTGCCTTCTATTCAGTAGTAGCATCTTACATCGTTAAAAAATCAGAAGCATGCACATATTTACGTCACAATAAGAAGCATGAAATCTTTCCGCAATTGGTCTCATTTACTTTTTATTTTATTATGTTTAGGTTAGTTTGTACCGCACAGATATATCTGTGCACCTCCTAGAATGGGTATCAGAGAAGGGACGACTAAAAATCGAAAGTTTAGGCAAGAAAAGCCGAAAACGTGTATGGAAATATTACAGCTGTTGTAAGATACAACTAGGAGCACGTAATAAACAGCAGTTTGGTTATATGGTGTCTATCGGAGGACGGTGAATTGCTTGCTTCGGTTAAATAACTTAAATTAGTTCTTGAATAAACTGCGTATCACACTTTTTGTATTATCCTGTCTGTTACAATTAATTACAACACAGGTTGCTTGTTTGCAGGTATTCATTTTTATTCACCTCCAGCAAGTGGTTCTACACTAGAAGAATAAACACTTCTATTATTTTGTTTTTCCTACATTAAGAAATATTTTAATAGATTCTGCATACCACATTTTGCACACACATTCGCAAAAGTACAACGGCCAACGCTCATACACAGTTTATTTTCCAATATATGTTACTATAGCGTGTGTGTGAATTAATTTGGAGATTTTTTAATCAAACAAACGATTCAACTGTAGGGATGTGCATAAAAGAATTAATCAATAATTTATCCATATCCACGTTACCTAGATAGTGGCTACTCTTTTTCATTTCTTGTTTGCGTCAATTTTCAGAATCGTATCATTTAAAGTAGATTTACGCAAAATTAAATATTTTATTTGCCTATTCACTATCAGCCTTCAATGGCTATAGTGTGATTTCACAATGTATTGCATTGTTAAACTATTTGCAGATTAAAAACTTCGAAATCCATCTTCTTGTTATTTTAATTGAGGCTTCTAATGATTAAATTTAAAAAAATATACATGGATTTGCAACGCGGGTGTTCCCACGTCCTGTCCTGACCTCGGTTTGATTCCCGCCTCTGGCGAATTCTGAAATTTCATGAAGAGTTCCCAATAAGGATGAAACCCGTCTACTGGATGAAATGGATTTGCTTTATGATGAAATTTGAGCTTATACTAACAGCATATACATAATTTTAAAATTCTTCCATCAGACTTCAAATCCGTGTAATTACTTCCATGGTCATGGTGTATGTTGAATTATGACGGATCGGGAATGGCCTGTTGGACCTACAAGTCTTAATAAATTTCAAATAGGCTCCACATTGAACAATAGCTAGCCAAAAGCATATGCTTTTATATGACTTGAAAATTCGTGTATCATGCAACACGAATATTGTAGAGGATACAGAGTTGAGGACTTTCAAGCAAATGTACTCCGTTTCGAACTCTCTTTGCGGCAAATTCTGTACTGTGCTTGAAGAGTTCTAAATGCGGTTGAACCTGATTTAATGGATAAATTGCGTTTAATTTCCGATTCAATGTTGAGATAATAATGAAGACATGTACACAATTTAAAAATCCTGCCATCAAAATTCCATTCATTATATGTATAGAAGTTCAGCTATTTTTATGCATTTCTAATATGAATTGCGAAATGAATTGTTTATTGAAAAAACTGTATCATGAAGTAGGTATATGAGAACAATTAAAATTTCTATTTTCTTTTCACCAGACCTAAATACAACTTTATTATTCGGTATTTTATTTAGTCAATTACGAAAAGAAAAAGTAAATAAGCTAAATAGTTAAGCACTGTTTGTTGAAAAGAAATAATATATATGCAAGTATGTATTAGGTGTTACGCACATAGTAAAAAATTAGTTCATCTGTGACCAGAAGGATAAACCAAAGACAGCATGAACGGTAAGTTTAATCTCATGCACATTCGTTTCATGCTTACTGGCGACTCATCAGTTGGAGCCAGTATTACGCCCTTTAACCAATATATATTTGGTTGAGGATTGTAGGATAATAGGACGATAAAATCTTCTAGAGGAATGTGTAAACCTGCAGTAGTGCAGCTAACATAATATAAATTCTACGACAATGCGACTTCAATGCTAACTCACTCTATATAATGTATATTCCGAGTCTGTAAAGGATACTAACAATATGACAATTGTGTTAGTAACCGATACCAACATTATAGTACCGAAAAGGTACATGGTACTAACACTATGGTTTCCGAGTCGGTACATTTTACCAACATGATGGATTTCAATTTGTGCTATAGTGCACCGAAATTGAGAATTACAACTTTTTCTGAACACCTGCTACTCTAGTAAATCCTTGCACTCTGGCCTTGATCGATATCAGTTACCACATTTCGCGGTTAGCATGGCATCATTCAATTCAATATATAACAGTTATATGCTGTTTGTTGCAGAGAACTAATATATATGCAAGTATGTATTAGGTGTTGCGAACCTAGTAACAAATTTATTCAGTTGTGACTAGAAGGATAAACCAAAGGCAGCATGAACGGAAAGTATAATCTCATATACATTCGTTTCGTGCTTACTGGCGATTTATCAGTAGGAGCCGTTATTACGCCCTTTAACCACTATATGTTTGGGTGAGGAACGTGGGATAATAGGGCGGTACAATTAACCTGGCTTATTTAATACATTATACAGGAACAATTATACAAGAAGCGGATAACGCTCATATTGAGATAAACCCATACACGCATGCACGCGCAATTCACAAGTTTATATTTAAGTAATACACGAAGGTTTTTATTATTTAGCTGGGTTATACGAATGAAGCATATGACAGCTTCCGCGAGGCGTAAAACTATAGAACTTGGCCGAGTAAAGTACTTGGTAATCCGCTTGATTTTGAGTGCAATTTTTATTAAAATTACTTTCACCAATTGCACAAACCTTTTGCTATTTGCCAGTTGGTTTAACATAAAATGATCTGGAATTTGCGTTTTTTTATAATTGGCGATCAGTCCTAATTAGCTCACAGCGCAGCTATAGTTATTGCAAAATTAAATAAATTTGGATGGTTCCATTAAATGGAGCTTACACGTTACATTTATGGTTAGCCGGCATTTTGTTGTCTAAACAATCATCAGTTATGCATTAGACAATTTAGGTGTCACTGTTTTAAATTCTTCATGTAAATATTTTGGATGGTTCGTCCACTTTTGAAGGAACATTGATATATATAGTCTTTTGAATGGGCACGGCTTCATTGGTTTCTGTTTCAACTGGCTTTATTACGGGTCAATTTTTCACGAATTCAAAACTTCTGACTTGTCTACGTCAAATTCCATAGTTCAGGGCCATTGCATCTATGATTTAAGGTGATTTGACGATTTTTGACTTTTGTCGCATTTTCGACGATTTGATTACTGAAAACAGAGGACTCAATCTTCATATGCACGATAACATGAATTCTGGACTTATAAAATTGCAAATTAGAATCTCGTTAAAGTAAGAATAAAAACTAAACTACCGAGGAATTCATACGTTCGCGTACTATGCGAGGAAATGCAAAATCATTGGACAATTAAATCATGCAAATCTATTTAATTCAAAAAATGTATTTCAGTAAAGACATCCACAGGCTTCAGAAGAAACATATTTTGTTGAAGAAAGGTTGTTTTAAAATTCAACTTTTTAGCAAACATAGTTTCTAAAATGACGTTGGAACAAGAATTTCCATTGTTCTTTTTTCTAATTTTCGAGACCTCATTTCAATTAACATCTTCAGGGTTGACACAAAACGCTCAGGAATAAACCACAACTTGCTTCTAAAATATTGAAGAAAAAAAAATCCATGCAACAAACTAAAACAAACAATGAAGAATTAAGAATAAAATCTAACGCGTAGAAACAAATTTCCGAAAAAGCGTAAGGCTCGATGTTTTTTAGAAGCAGGTTGATATTTTATTAAATGCGCGTTTTCAGTGGTAACTGAAAAATGCAAGCACTATATACTAATTTCAAGCACGAGGTAGATTTCACATTGACCAACCATGAGTTAATCTTGGTGGGAGACAGCTTTTTGGAGAAAAGTGGACGACAATTCAAGCACGTCTTTTGAAGCCTAGTCAAAAACATAAAACCTAATAAATTGGTTATGCACAAAAATTGTCCTGTAATTTGAAAATTCCTGTATCATGGAAATAAATCAAATTCACTTCAATCTTTTATTCCACATATTAAAATGTAAACATGCGTATTGCTTAGCGCATAGATGCAAAGTTATCTATGAGCATTTATTCTATAAAATAATCCATATTTATGAGTATTCAATATAGCAATTTAAAAAAAACGGATTTTTCCCTCTCCTTGTAATAAGCCTATATTTCATTTGTTTTAACTGCTACTTTGATTGTCACATACTTAATTTCAATGCTTTTCCACTTCGCGGATATAATAATATAATTTTTTTGTTCGGCTTTATTAATACATTTCATTTAGTACTTTCCTTAGCTAGTCAAATGTTATTTTTGACTAGGTTACAATTTTAAAAAGCAAGATATAGATTCATTACTATATACATAGTTGTTCAATGTTGCCCACACTTCAACGTTACTATGTCACGTTGATATGATTTATAATTTGAATGCCAAAATACAATTAACACTTTTAAATGATATTTATTCAAAGGAAAACTTGTAGTAAAATCATTATTTAGTGTCATAGAGTGACTGGGCGTCTTTTATGAATTGTGTAATTTCAAATAATGAATTTACCTGGCTCTACCTTATTCGTTGGGCAGTTTTCTAGAATTTCATGGTTATTTTTAAAATATTGTCAAAGCACGACACAATCATCAAAAAATATCTTTAATTAATTTATAAAATTTATCGGTTTTAAATGGGTAAATTTAGTTTCAAAGGAATTACTGTTAAAGTTTGCTATTTGTGTCATAGTATATTTCATTAGATATTTAAAACAGGATAACATTCAATTATAAAAAAATGATTAAGTCCGATGAATTTCGCCAGAAAACGGTAATTTCTCTCCACCCAAGCATGGTATTCTGCTCTAGTTATTGCTGCAAAATGTACATATAAAATGAATTCAAGTTGTGTGCTTTGCACTTTAGTGGACAGATATAAATCACTTCTATATCAGCGACATCATTGTCGAAATTAATTTTGTCCTACTGTGTCTATCTAAATTAAAATTTCCGCGTTCATTTTTCGGGAATCATCTGCAGATTTTAGTGAACAGGGCATAACGAAAATCTGATGGAAAACTATGCATTTAAATATAAACGTATTAAAATGTAACACCTTTGGTATCCAGTAGCACAATTTAGTATGTTTCACATAAAAGGGATGGCGGTATATTAAATTTCCACAGTAAGGTACATGCCATTTAAATTTTATTTCACCTTATTAGTTGATGCTTTGTGCAATCAAAGCTGATCAATACCATTGTGTTTACAATACATAATCTCACCTCATTTATTTTAACTGCGTGTACATTCTAGCGAGTCTGGATCAACACACTATCCTGCACTTTGTATATGCCGTTATTCTCAAAAGATCTAGTCAATCCGCCAAAATAAAAAAATGTATCTTTAAACTATGAAGCTCTATTGTCCGTTTCAATGCTTGGGAAAATAGCAATGCTTAGACAACAATTTTGATTTCATTCTAAATAATAATTTCTGCACAAATAATGTTATTCTTTATATATTAACTTTTCAATGCACGAATATTTGTGGATCCTATCGAAATTAAATTTTCTGTACTAGCAGACATTATAAACAGATATACTTTTAATAATGTCAAAGCAAATGGTTAAATATTTCTATAAATGTTCGGACTTGCAACGAAAACGGAAAACAATTTAGGACAAAACTGGTAATTCAGAATCTGGTGGACATTTATTAATCGATAAAGTGATACAAAGATATGAGAATACTTAATATTTGGCCTCGTTTAAAAAAGCAATATTTCCTAAAAGACAGGCTAAAATGTAATTCACGAGTAACTTTTACTTCGTATTCTTTGTGTAGTAGTGGTTTAAATTGAGGAATAAATCGAGCAATTTAACAAAACTGAGCTAATCAGCAAAATATAAATTAAAATTTTCTTCAAATATGTGGTCGATTGAAATAACCAGTTCATTTTACACAGAATAAACGAAAGCAATAATAATTAATTTGGCTTTTGTGTGTATTATACACCAATACACCGGAAACCTTAACATTCGAACTCAGATCCACACATACATGAAACATATCAAGTTGTATTCTGTTCAAGTACAAACGTCTTTGTTCCAAGAATCTATGCATTATTTAGATCCCATTTATGCTTTCACAAACACCTGTAATTCAGCCTGCTTCGGAGTGAATTTTTTTAAAACAATTAATTCAGCTATTATGATGACTTATTATTTTACCAGGTATGTTTAGCCTAAAATACTCTTGAATTTGCTAATTTAAAAATCGGCTAATTCTACCTATAAATTACGTTGATCAGCTTCTCCATATTTATAAATAAATTGCATTGCACTGTTTGATTTCAGGTAACATATTAGTTACATTTATGTTTCGCAGTGTTTTCTTTGTGTAAAAAATCCAAGTTTTATATTGTGTATCCGGGTAGTTACTTCTTCTCCATTTAAAGGTAAACCAAATTCTATAGGCATTACCTTTTGCGCAAAGTTATAATGTGTATGTTTACTCTAATTTGAACTCCTTATGCTTTCGTAAATTATTATTAGATGTACCAGATATTGCAGAGGAATTTAGATCAGACATCAGAAGATGGCATATATAATAATGTTTTATTTTAATTCAAAAAAATTATAATCATTTCATATTACGGTAAGCAGAGATATTGCGCATTTTAATTTTGTTTTGCTATTTAATAATTTAAGTTGGATGTCTTCATTGATCCTGGTTCCTCTTTATCATTTACAACGCAACGCATCTGATATTACGGAATAAATCAGATCCGCCGAAATACCGGTTGGCCTTTGTTAAGATTGAGGTAAACAGTTTATTCTATATTAAAGATACGCTTTAATATACCGAATAGATTTCAATTCACGTTAAACTTGGTAGAAACTATTAATGATAGAAAGGTATGTTTTTGCATAATCTCTTCACAGTCATATTTGTAAAATTAATTACACATAGAATTAAAAATTTTCTGTTTAACATTAAAACCTGCAAATACTTCAGTTTCTGCTAATATTTGCATTGCCGAAAAAAAATTTCCAGCATAAATTCAAAATTTTAACCAGCTATTTTTTATTATTTATATTAATTAGATTTTAAACATTTCCAAATGTATTGTAAAACGCGGCCAGTGATAATATTTATTTTAATCAAGGTTGCGATCTTGATATAAGCATCTGTCCCTTTATATTCGTACATTTTTCAGAATAAACTAATAATTGTATTGTAATAATTGTCGCTCGATTAAGGAGACAATGGTAATGATCAGTACCAATTGCTCTAAATGTCAACTAATAAGGTGAAACATATTGTTAAATGGGATGCACTTTATTGTGGAAAATTTAAAAGACCACCATCTCTTTTATGTGAAACATGCTAAATAGTTCTTTTTAAATACTAAAAAAGTTGATTTTTTAGAAATTAATTTGTAAATGCCAAATTTGCGGTCAGATGTTCGTTATGCGTTGTTTACTCAAAACTACAGATGATGCCAGAAACATGAACTAAGAATTTCTTATTTAGCTAAATGTTAAATTAAATTTTTTAATTTAAATTATTTCATAGATGATGTTGCTGATAAAAGTGATTTTTCCTGTCCACTAACGTGTAAAGCACAAAATTGAATTCATTTTCATGTGTACGTTTTTCAGCAAAAGTTGAGGCAGAATACCATGTTTGGGTGGAGAGAATTGCCGGAATTGATCATTTTTTATGATGGAATGTTCTCCTGTTTTAATTGTCTGATGAAATAGTCTATGACACAAATAGCAAGCTTTGTAAGCAATCCCGTTGAATTTAAATTTACCCATTTAAAACTGATTAATAAAAAAATAATCGGAGACATCTTTTGTAGATTGCTTCGTGCTTTGACAGTATTTTATAAGTGACTATCAAATTCATGAAAACTGCCCAACTAATAAATAATAATAATAATAATAATAATAATAGAAGTCATATTGCGACAGAACTCTATAGCATCACCACATTAGAAGGTCAAAATAAAATCAAAAGAAAGCTTATTTAAGCGTGTGTGTAACGGTGAATAGCGTTTTCGCCACTTTGATAAAGAGAAGAAAACTGTTAAAAATTTCTATGAATAAAAATAGCAAACACTACATTAAAAACCTACCATTGTCGTCATCAGAATGGAATTACACCAAAAAAAAGAGATTAAAATCGGACGATATGATGACTCGTGTCTCCTCAACAGACAATTGGCAATTTAATACCAAACCGCGAAGTCCAATTTCCAATCACGTAGCAGAAGTAGGCAGTTGAACTTAAACCTTTTAGATTACACAACATATCTCACGGTCTGGAGATAGCGCATCTGCAAACTACCATTTAATCAAAGCTCGGAAAACATTACAGAATATTATCGGCAGGAAATTGACGTTCTGTGCAAAGGAAGTACATAATTGCATTGAAAAGCAAAGTTTACAAAATTCAAAGTTATGAAGACATGCAAAATTACTCAAATTACTGTCATGTTAATTAGTCAGAGAAATGGCCTGCAGGTAAAACAACCTGGAGTTTTACGCATATGCATAATGAGTTTTCATTAGAATAGAGTTAACGATGAATTCATATAAGAAATATATGACGGCGGAAATAAAACAATTAAATTATTACATTTCCTTATATGAACTAAATTATATAAAAATGAATAAATGGTACTCAAGAAATTTAGCTATGACTAGGCTTAAATCAACTGAATTATGATTCGTTGATGAGTTTCTTAATAAACAATCACTTATATCGACTCTGAGACGGTCTGTGTCGCGTTCATTCTTAATTGGGGAATTTAGAAAAAGGGGCAACAAAGAAGATCTCTAAATGAAGTGTCTTAATATAGCCGAACAAAACTATTATATTGTTACATCCGCGAAATGGAAAAGCATTGATATTAAGTATGTAACAATTAAAGTAACAGCTAACTCAAATAAAACAAAATCAAAGCTAGGTTTATTACAAGGAGAGGACAAAAATGTACATGTTTTTATGTGGATTACGTAAATTTGAGTTAATTTTTTTATTACAATACGTGAAGTTTTTAACACATGGTTGGTTAAATTTATATTAAGTTCGTGCCTGAAACTAATAAATTGATTGTGTGTTATAGTAATCGCTACTAACATATTTTCAAAAATACTTCAACCGGTTTCTCAAAAAAATTGAGTATTACACTTTTTTCTGAAATGCATTCCAAGCGTTAGATCTTGCTATTAATTCTTCATTGTTTTTTCCAAGTTTGTGCTAAAATGTGAAGTTGGACAGTCTTTTTCAAGATATATCTTTACAATTAGGATTTCTAGACTACTTTTATGAAATCTTGGTTTGAATAAATATAACTGGCATATTTAAATGTAAAAACGAATTTTTCTTTTCTTGCATTGAACTCGATCGTACAAATGCCATGTATTGTTCAATCTTAATTTGTCTCAGGTAGCCCTATCTTGTAACATTTTTCGTTAAGAAATTCAAATTTTTTGACAGAAAATATGATCATTAAAACGTCTGTTGTTCAAAACGGGTTTCTGCTGCGCCACTTGGCGATAGAGTCAAACGCAACATGTGGCTTTCCACTTTAAAAACGAAAGTAACCGTTTTTTGAATGAAGTTTGCGAGCTTGCTGAAAACACTAATCCCATTGTATTTAACCAATCGTCGAACAAAAACGCAAAACTCTTGTCAGTTTCCATATGTTATGATCATCAGATCTCGATGGAAAACTAACTAGCGAGGATCAGACCAAAATGCATATTTATATATAAATATGGAAAGAAAAATTCGATACATGATTCTCACCTCTAGTAGTCTCACATTCATTGTGGTTGACTGTAAATTTTCGCTCCACTATTACTATGGGTCACGTAATTCAACAGTCTGCAACTTTCGCCACATGTATTTAAGTTTTACAACTATAAATCTTTGATTGTGCGAGTAGTGATTTCAATTCTTTAAACCAAGTTTACTAGCTTGAACAACATAGCAGGACTACCGTTAGACACATGTACTGACGTGTTTCGATCCACCATGATTATCATCAGAGTACAAGGCAAACTGACTAGCGAGGATCAAACAAATTTTCATAGACATAGGAAACTCATGTAGATGAGTTATGTTGTCCGTCTTGTTAAATAAAATAGGATTGGTGTCTATTTTAACCTCGCAAACTCGATTTAATGAATTAACATCACGACCTGCGCAATCAGTTATTTTGTAATTGTTTAACCTATATAAAAGTGACGAAATCTGTAAAAAATTAAATTTCGTGACAACGTTGAAATTTTTTGGCGGTCGTTTCTGGTTCAGTGTGGTATATTTGAATTTACTAGAGGTGGGTTGCCGCGTATCAAATTTTCATCTCCTTATGTATGATTTGCAGGATGATCCTCGCTAGACATTTTCCCATTGTACTGTGTCCTCATGAAATATCTAAGACATTTTGCATGATATATTTTAAATTTTGATCTTTGGAAGAATTTTTTTTCGAATATTGGTTCTATAGAAAGTAACTATCCATATGTCCTCTTATTGAGTGAACAACTGCAGTATTATATGCTTAATTCTGACCTGAGACGTTATTTTAAAATGATGAAAATTGTGAAAAAATCATATATTAACACATTCATTATTCTAAGGAAAATATCTATGTAACATGGTTAGATATTGTAAATCCTTTTCTAGATCCAATCTGAATCAGGTTTAAAATCTACGTTTCGATATTAATTTTTTAGATAAAATTTATTCAATTGTACATATCGGAAGTTATTAGTCGTTTCATACTCCATCTGAATTTATGTAATGAAATATATGCATAAAATAATAAATATATGACGAGTTATATGTATTTAACTGTGTGTTTACCTCTTTTTAGTTCTATTTTCTTGGTGTTTTATTGTATAATGTAAACAAATATTTCCACTTTCCAAATATTCTATTAAATGACAAAAACGTTCGGCAAATACTGGGTCTATAAAAATGATTATCTATATGAACTATTTATGAGGCAACAATATAATTATTATTGCATGTTTAATACAGATTTCAGACATTTTTATATATATTATTCATGTAAATTGGAAAATAACTTGTATATTAGCCTATTCTTTTTTTTGGAGAGCATATTTATGTGATACATGCAAAAAAGGTAACATTTTCAATGACCCCGTCTGGAGTCGAATTTCTTGCTCCTTTATCTACGTTTCGATACAATACTTTTTGGATAAAGTTTATTTTATTGCACATAGCGGATATTATTAAATGTGTGTAATCATGATGTATATAAACATTTGAAATGTATATACCAACTGATAAATATATATGATGAATTATGTGCATGCATCTGCGTGTGTATAAATTTTTGTTTTTATTCCGGTTTGTTATTGCGTATAATAAAGAGGAAATTTGAAGCGATTTCCTATTCATTTTGCCAAACATACTATTTAAAGTAAAATAAAGATCTCCTCAGATAATAGCTTATGCAAACTTCTGTCTTATTTATTTATCTCGTATCAGAAGACGCTTAGAATTAAATAAGCGCTTATTATAAACTATTAATTTATCAAATTTTCATCATTATTGTAATATTGTTTTCGCTAACCTGACGATGTAGCGTCAAACATGACGTTCGTTCAACGTTAGCATTTATATTTAAATTTCTATAACATTACTCAAACGATATGTCATCAGGGCTGAAGTCTTTCAGAGATTTAGCTTAACTGTATTGTTACATTTTGTACTAAAAGCAATATTTTGGAATAAAAACAATAACTTGAAGTGTGGCTGAATGTGTAATTGTTGAAATTAGGGTACGACGTCTTGTTTGCTTAATTTTAGGCAGGTTATTGCAAGTTAAGCTCAGCTATTTTGAATAAACTCAATGGATCCAAAAATAGTTCGACTAAAATGTGAACAGTTTCTGTTAAGATGTCTTGTCTGACTTTATTTCAGGGAGGTTATCGCACGTGTAACTCTATAATGTTTAATAAAAGCAATGGTTACAAGAGCGGTTGAACGAAGATACGATGAGTTTTGGTAGGATATCACGCTTCAATTATTCCATCCAGATTAGCGTCAGAGTAGCTCTAAATTTTGGGATAACGACGATGTTTCCGAAAATCGTTGAATCTAAAGTGTCCGTTGAAATTGGTATGCTGTTTTTTATTTGGTAACCTAGACAACGAGTTAGGGAGTATTCATTAAAAAAGTTTTTTAAAAAGCAAATTTGGTGGTAAGTCTTTCATCTTTTTATTTAAACGTAAGAATTTGATAAAAATATTTAACCTATTTAATGTTGTCTTCGGTGATAGCACCACAAGTCAACATTGTCTCTTACTTCATAACGCTATACTTTATTTGTTATTCTCACTTTCATGAGATCTTAATTTTAAATTTTATAAGTCCAGTATTCATGTTATCCTGCGTATGACAGTAACGTCCTTTGTTTTTACATACCAAATTGTCAATAATGCGACAAAAGGCAAAAAAATTCCAAACTATCATAAATGATAGACGCAACGTCTCTATTCTTAGGCATTAGAGGTTGACAAGTCAGAAATTTTTTATATGTTGATATATTGACCCGTAAAAAGGTCATTTAAATGATATTTTGAATGCCCCAGACAAATATATATATATAAAATTCATTTTACCCTTCCTGTTTGTAAAAATAAAAAGAAATTTTATCAGATACAAGAAAAATTTCTTTCTCATTATCTCCTCAATTATCTATTGATGGAGATGTCTTTATATATAAATTGGAAAGCAAAACAAGATAGAAATATGTGAACATAGAGAGAGTGTGAAAAACGGAAACCAATCAATTCCGAGCGTCACATCGAGTTCAAGCTCAATGCCTGTAAATGCTTCTTCTGCTTGCATAAATCCGGCTGCAATTTGTTTTGCAATAAGGCTTCGTAAGTGGCTAGCTCCCATTTGTTTTTGCATTTAGTAATTACTTTGAATGCTACGTCTGAAGAACATACGTGCGATGTTTCGATGATGTGTTGCGCAATGGCAGACGTGTATTCACCATTTGATTTAAAACAGGTGTTTAAGTTACAATGTTCTCTCATTCGAGTAATTAACCGTCTGGTCGATCGGCCTACGTAAGTTGATCGACAACTTGCGCATGTATATTGATAAATAATATTTGATATCTACATTAACGGCTGTTTCTCTTTGATTGCTGGTAAAGGCAATTAGGTTACCCTAAATAGCACTCGTAGTTTAGCTACATTAAATGTGTGTGTTAATGCCGCTTCAACTTTCTTTTGTGCCATTCGGGAAATATATATAAATTTTATAATGTTTAAGGATGTTAATTTTGCTGTAATATAACACAAATTTTGATTTGACAAAAGTAATTCTATTATTATATTTGTATTGGATTTGACTCAGAGCTTAACAATACTCAACTACTTAAAAAGTTTCCTAACATAGGTATAAAAACACAAGCGTCAATCTTTGTCCATCTTTATTTGAACGAAGGATCTGTGTTTTCGTCGCATTATGGCATACCATATTTCGATGGCATTGGTAATTGATGCACACATGGCATCGCGTATAACACGACTCGTAGTGTCGCCCAATTCCAGGGTGCCCTACGTCTTCTGTTCAAGGATTTTTGAAGTGCACTCTGTTGTGTAGATCTGGTGGTCACCTGAAATTTAACACATATTGCATGTCTGATTAATTGCCGTAAAAGGGGTTTCCGAAAAGTTTTGTTGAAGCAAACATTAAATAAAAAAAGAAATCAATGAAGCCGTGTCCATGCAAAAGACCAAATATATCAATGTCTTTCAAAAGTGGACAAGCCATCCAAAAGCATTTAATTGGAGAATTAAGACACAGTGGCAATTTAAATATCT
The DNA here is from genome assembly GCA_029291075.1 of Eudiplozoon nipponicum. NCBI lineage: Eukaryota > Metazoa > Platyhelminthes > Monogenea > Mazocraeidea > Diplozoidae > Eudiplozoon > Eudiplozoon nipponicum. The sequence goes on along the minus strand of JAQBSW010002740.1, from coordinate 20,536 downwards.
TACACACAACTTATGAATCTTAATACTAAATATGTCTGCTAAGCATAAAGGTAAAGCATAAGCTCCTTTTAATTTAAACTTCCGATATTTTTCAATTATACAGGTTCCGTAGCCGCGTTTTGGGATATTTCAGCTCAACCGGCCGATAATTAAGATATTTCTACGCTATATGCAGCTGGCAAAATGTAAAACGGTTCGGCAACAGATGGAATTATTATTATTACTAGAAGTTGTAGTCCAAATCAGGCGAATCTTCAAATGATTTGCGCTGCAAAATTCGACAGTTTTGCGCACAGCGGAAGCTGTTATATATTCAATATTCGTAATCCTCATCTAAATAATCAAACAGTTCTTGGATGGTTGCCCAGTGCCAGCTTCAACTGTTAAATCTCCGTGATTTGCGTTCGCGGCTTGCAGCTTTGCACCGTCAGTTTCGCAAAGATCCAATTTATCCCCATTTCCACGTACGCATCGAATTCGTCTTCTTATTGGCTTGTTCGGCAGGCTTCAACATCGATCATTTTAACCACCGGAAAGGGGGAACGATCTTATCTTCGTTGATTGGAAGAAAGCGACGAATCCGCACCCAGCCAAAAGAAAGACGAACCCGATGAGTACTTGGAAATGGAGATCAATCGGATCTTTGCGAAATTGATAGTGCAAAGCGAAAACCCGCGAAAGCAAATCGCGGAGAGCCAAAAATAATCTAAAAGTTCGTATATGATTTGAATATAAACTTGTTAATTGTTCGTGCATGTGTGTGTCTGCGTGTTGGTGGGATTTCGTCAGTATAAGCCTTTCCCGCTTCTTGTTTAAAAATGCATAACCCATGTTAGGAGCCAACCTAAGCTTTTTAGAGATCCAAAAGTGACCATATAAAGTGCCAGTTATTAAACTACATTCCAGTTCTGTACAAAAAGAAAATGTGAGTTTGATTTTACATCAAATATCATAAGAAATTCATGCAGTGGACCGGTTTCCTCCTTATTATTAATTCCTCAATTATTGTCCAGTATTTACCACGGACGCGATACTAACAAGGGAAAAGTTTTCTTGGAAGTCTGTGTTGCTTTGTCCACTTCGGCCCACGTGCGTCTTTTTAATATAAAAAATGTATCTCGTAAAATACATTGTGAAACCAAATTCTAGCCATTACAGACTGATGATGAATAGGCAAATTAAAAAATTTAATTTGGCGTAATTCTACTGTGAATGATACGATACTGTAAAATTGACGCGAACGTGAAATGAAAAAGAGTCGCCACTATCTAGGTAACGTGGATATGGATAAATTATTGATTAATTATTTTATGCACATCCCTACAGTTGAATCGTTCGTTTGAATTAAAAAATCTCCAAATGAATTCACACACACGCTATGGTAACATATATTGGTAAATAAACTGTGTATGAGCGTTGGCCGTTGTACTTTTGCGAATGTGTGTGCAAAATGTGGTATGCAGAATCTATTAAAATATTTCTTAATGTGGGACAAAATAAAATAACAGAAGTGTTTATTCTTCTAGCGTAGAACCGCATTTCTGAAGGTAAATAAAATGACTAGTTGCAAGCACGGAGGCCATATTTCCGTGAAATATAACAGTCAAAGAAATGCCTAAGGTGTGAAACGCATTTGAGTCAAATATTAATTTATACTATTAGATCGAATCAAAGAATTCACATTCCTCAAATAGACATTATATAATCAAATTAATGTTTATAACATGCTTTAAAATTAACTTTTCGTTGCACAGCAGTGTCAGCTTTCAGGTTGTTTCCGCGATTGCAGGACAGCTGATAGCACTCGTAGGTCGGTAAAATTTGTATTTCAGGTGCACAGTTACACTTTTTTTATAGACTTCTGGGTTCGCAATGGTCCCGTCACTCTGAAGCTGTCCACAATTTCACTGCTCAAAAATGCTTTTAAACCAAGATTTTCTGAACTCTTCTCAAGGTTTACGAACTTACTTTCTTGTTCCTTCCTCAGGACTGACATAATACTCACAGAAAACCCCACGTTGTATGTTATATATATACATACATATATATATATATATATATATATATATATATGCCGCGAAAAGCTGAAAACTGTTAATATTCGTGACTGAATAGAAATTGTGCAACCGACATTTCCAGTCAAGTACGATGGATGCGAAACTACTAGAGTTGAGAGCCACATATCTAATTTTTCTTTCCATATATATGCAATGAGGTTTGATCCTCGCTAGTCAGATTGCCGTCGTACTCTGATGATCATCATCGAAGGTCGAAACACCGTATTACGTGCTACTGAGGTCAATTTTGCTCTGTTTTTCGATTAATAGTTAAATATAATGGGATTGGTGCTTACTTCAAGCTCGTAAACTTTGTTTAACGAAGTCCATGCCGGAATCTAAATATATTTTTTGGAAACCAAAGCGTGTCTCTCAACCCTGTTGTCCACAAATACGCTTAAAGTGAATGAAATGAAACAAACGTATTATGGGCCAGAAAAGAAAAAGTCTACCTAAACATCCCATTTAAGAGGGATGCAGTTTCTCGAATGGCACAAAAGAAAGTTGAAGCGGTATTAACACGCACATTTAATGCAGCTAAACTACGAGTGTTATTTAGGGTAACACACTTGCCTTTACCAGCAATCAAAGAGAAACAGCCGTTAATGTCGATATCAAATATTATTTACCAATATACATGCGTACAGTTGTCGATCAACTTACGTAGGTCGATCGACCAGACGGTTAATTACTCGAATGAGAGAACATTGCAACTTGAACGCCTGTTTTAAATCAAATGGTGAATACACGTCTGCTAATGCGCAACACATCATCGAAACATCGCACGTATGTTCTCCAGACGTAGCATTCAAAGTAATTACTAAATGCAGAAACAAAGGGGAGCTAGCCACATACGAAGCCTTATGGATAAACAAATTGCAGCCGGATTTATGTAAGCAGAAGAAGCACGTACAAACATTGAGCTTGAACTGGATGTGACGCACGCAATTTGATTGGTTTCTATTTTTTCACACTCTCTCTATGTTCACATATTTCTATCTTGTTTTGCTTTCCAATTTATATATATATATAGTCATGCTCATTAGTAGATATTTGAAAAGACAATGCGAAAGAAACGTTTCTTATATCTGATAAAAATTCTTTTTGATTTTGCACACAGGAAGGGTACAATGAATTTTATTAAAGCTGGCATTTCAAAAGAATTTAAAAATATCTGTAAGGAGTATACGTGCATATAAATGTGAATTAATAATTTAGTCTTCGCTAGAAAAATTTTTCCGCTGACATTTAAAATAAATGCAATATATTTACAATTTATGGGTTTCATAGCCAAATTACTTAATTTCTAATCAGTTCGTACAAAATGCGGCTTTATCAAAGGTATCCGAATTACAATCTTAGGAAACAAAGTTTACCATGGAAGTATAAAACATATGAGGACGACTTAATATAGAAAGAGTTACCGTATTTGTGAATTGTAAAGAAATGAAACTGTTTCTTATTCAAAGTCAGCAAACTTTGTCAAGATAAATAATTTCTAGCAAGCACGCCCCATTCAAGGAATAACGGACAATTGGACGGTACCTTCATCTATACGAATGTGTTAACCTGCAGTAATAGAGCTACCTTTATATAAAGTCTTCGACAATGCAACATCAAACCCAACTCTCTTTATATAAAATAGACTAGGCCTGTAAAAGGCACCAACTCTTTAGGTGTGGTATCAGTATCACATACCGAAACCATGGTCTCCGTGTCGGTACATGGTACCAAAATTTCACCAAAATTCAGAAATACAACTACTTTTGACACGTGTTTCTCCCGAAAGTCCATACATTCTGGCATTGATCGATATCTGTTATCACTTTTTCGCAATAATCATGACATCATTCAGTTACGCTTGTAATAGTTATATAGTGTTTGTGTCGGATAACTAATATATATTCTATTGTGTATTCGGTGTTGTACAACTAGCAACAAATTAATTAAACAAGGACCTGAAGGATAAATCTATTTCAGAATGGACGAAATATGTAATCTACTTACTGGCGACACAACATTAGGAGCCGGTATTACGCCTTCTACCCACTATGTATTTGAAAAAGGAATGTGTAACAATTGGAAATTGCAATCTTCTATAAAAATGTGTATAAAAGAAGCAGTGATGTTAACTTCATACGAAGTCTTCGACAATGCGATTTTAAAACCATCCTGCTATAGGTAATATATTCCGAAACTGTTAAAGAGGTACAGACAGAATTGTGTTAAGATAAGCTCATTTTTTCAAAATTGCAACATTTTTGCTACAGAGTAAAAATAGAATCTTGATTCGATCGACATATTTCGAGGTACTAATTATATTACTTAGTTAAGTATGTTATAAGTATATATTCATGGTTGCGGAGAACTTATATTATTACAATTTAATATGATGTATTGGGCACCAAGTATTAATTAGTTCAAGTTGTCTAGAACTATATAGCAAGGTCAGAAGGATGAAAAGATGTAATTTCATGTAGACATGCGATTATTAATTAATGACGACTCTTTCATAATTAAAAATAGTTGTGCATTATAATTTGCTTCAAATTGAGTCATAAGTGTACTTGTTTATTAACGAGAAGTTTAAGTATAGCATTGCTCTTACGACTGACTAAATTCCGCATGCATAATGCAGAAAATTACCTTGGCTACGGATAAAATCATAATTTTGTTTATATTTAAGTGCTGGAACGAATATAAGCGGTATTATTTTATAAAATTAATTTTTTTCAATATTGATGTAGCGCAAAAACAGCTTCAGATCATTGATTTAGCTTTGTTAGTTCTACATTTTAAATTAATTGTCGTATTACATAATCATGTAAATACGTTGAACAGCAATTAATTACTTATTGAAAAAAATTATTTAGCATAGTGGACCAAAATTTTCTGTTTGTCTTGAAGCAAAACTTCAATATAAAACAGGTTTATACAACGCAGTTAATATGGCGAACTATGTGTCCGTCAATCCTGGATGAAATATTTGTTACATTATATAGCAATTTTGCAAATGCTAAGCGAAAATAATTGCATTAATAAATGAAGACGTAAAATAAATCATATCATTATCCTTGATCATCATATTTAGTCTACTTTCGATCGCGCAAAACCCTCCTTCTAATGAAAAAGTTTTTCCTTAGCCTCTTGGTATTTATGCATAAAAAGTAGTACTTACGGAGAAATATTTCGAAAGCAGGTCTGAACTAAGCAGTAAATCAATTGGCAATGCGCTATTTTAATTTATAAAAAACGAAATTTTATGGGTAATTTATCCTACGGCATAAGACAAATCAGTTCTGAACAATTTCAACACTAAGCGCTGGTTTTGTCAAAATAACGCGATTATCAAGTGGGTATCCCAAAAGATTTTTGGAAGCATGCATAAATTATAATCAAACAAAACCACAACAAGAACCTTGATGCTACACCTAAACAAAGACAGATATATGCCTGCTTAGATAATAAAATTGGTGTTCAATATTCAATATTTAATTGAGCAGAAAGCTAGTCAGAAACTACACGAAAATATAATACAAAACAGATGTTTGTTTATAGAACGAAAAGTTTGCTAAACTTAAATATTAAGGTTGAGATTCCAGCAAAGATACAGTTCTGCATTTATTATGTATGCATATGAAATATCGTTTAGTGCACTGTCTAGGTAGATCCGGTCAATTAACAAGGAAGCAACGTTAAGAACATTTTGGGATACAAAAGCTGAAAAACCATAATTTTTTCGTAATCGAGGGAAATATTTTATGTAAAAATTACATTCGAAATGAGATGAAACTCTTGGTGCTCTCCAAACTAAAAAATGAGAAAAAGCTGCGTATTCCGGAAGCAGTCAGTTGCAAAATCATTTTGTGCGGTTAAATTAGCAGCACGTTGTACACGAAGGGAATATGAAAGAGCCAATGATTTGTGTGCTTGTATGCGTCTTTATGTGCATTAACCGTTTCCCATTTTCTATTCTAAATCCTCAATAAAATACCGTATATTACATTCCGATTTACATCTATCGAAAAAAAAAGCCTTGTTAACATTTGCTTATAAAAAATTTTGAAAAAGTTATGCATCATTTACATTTAAAATGAATACGAATTGTCTTGAAGAGATGTTAGAACACAATAAATGAATTTTTTCCCCATTTCTTAGTTAGCCTGATCTAATCCTACGCAATATTTAGTCCTTCAAGACCAATAAATGTATAACGTATCGAATTTCATGAAAAGTTGATTATAAACAATAGGATATCCATAGTGAATTTGCAGACGCGGACAGATCCCTGGTACGAATTCATTTACCTTTAATCACATGACAAAATGTATGAGTAACTCATTTGCATGTATTGACTTTTAATTCACAGTAAATGCACACCGCTGTTTTCACAGATGCATAGTTTTGCGATTGTGGAAAACTAATTTAGCCTAATGCTAATTGCTCTATTCCTATAAGTTGCACGGTGACATATTTTGTGTGCGTTTTCATTTGTTTATTTGTATGTAATGATGAAAATAGTGGTCAAAACTAACTGTTTGAACAACCTCACATTTATTCACAACACGAAAAACGTTTCAGGCGGGATTCAAAATTATTAAAATAAAACTGTACGGCTTAATTTGTAGCCATTTTGAAACTGCTTGTAAAATTAATTTTCCAGGTTTCAAGCAGACGTAGCGTATTGATTAAGCTAAATGGTATTTGCAATACGTGTAAAAAGTATGAAATTTTACACATCACTATGTGGACTACAAATTTAATACACGTTTTCTTACAAAGATAGAAAAGCTTGAATTAAATTTTCCCTAAGAATCTACAATTTTTGGAAAATCAAAAATTAAAAGTATTAGAATATTTCTTAATTATCTACATTACCTATTTTTTTATCTATGTTTTAAAAAGCTAATTTATCGATGAAACTCTCTTCAAGTGTGCCATCTTAAAAAAGGTGATAAAAGGCAGTAAACATGTCTCAAAAATACAAGTATAGCTTTGTTTATTTCAATCAAGTCTGCGGACTTGAGATAAGCACAATTTTTATTCTTTTAGCCGGTAAGACCGCACAAAAATTTCAGTCATTTAGAGGTCTTGATGCGTTTCATATTTTCGTGGTCATCAGATTAATTTGGCTGCAAAGTGACTAACGAGGATCAGAACGCAATACATATATAAAGAATAGGACAAAAATGCGACCCATAATTTGCAGACTCACGTGCATTTAACTTGAATGGATTGTCATCTAAAAAATATCAACGTGGTAACGAACATAGCAAGTTTGCGGTCTTTGCCAGGTCAATTAAGTTTGTTTTTCTCTATCAGCATCAAACATCTCAACGTTTACTATTCACCTAAGAGAATCCCGAAAAATATTAATTTCCAAGCGGGGCATTTGATTATCTAGTCGAGTGTAAACCATTATTTCTCACATACTCAAAAACGAAATGCTTGCAAAAAAAGGCGACAAAGATATTAATTAAAATTTGAAACTTGACTCGACTTTAAAAATCAATCGAAATTCGCAAACAGCCAGAGCACTTCTAATATATTTAAACTTAACTATGGAGTTTACTACAGGTGGGCATGGAGAAAACTACGTTATTATGTAATGAAAAACCTGGTAGCTGCAATATGTAACGTGTAAAGAATCCTAGCCTAAGTGGAATTGTCGGACTTCAGTACATTTAAATTATGAAGTTTGATAATAAACATAATTAATATACGAGCTTAACATTGTACTGTTTGGATATACAGTTTAAACAGACTATTTAATTAGTCCATGTAAAGGTTACATGGAACACGTTATTTACGATGATGACAGAGCAAAAATATTATTAATTGTAATGATAAAAACGTATATTTAAATGAATTATTATTGCGAAATATTATTATCTGAAGATAAAAGGAAACGAAATAATTTTTTATCTAGCCCGAAAACATGGGAACACGTGGTTAAATTGTGCATAAACCAGCGAAGCTTACATGAATATCTATGCCTGGTCACACCATTTATAAGCAAAGCATTTCGCTCATTTACATTTAATAAGGTGCATAATATTTTTACAACAAACGAAATTTATATCGAATAAAAAGCATAATAATATCAATCTAGTAAACAAAAATCTTGCATACATATATACATGTACAAAAATCGAGTTGTGTGAGGCACATATGAATCTATACTCATGTGACGAAGTATACATATATTAAACAATCAGCCTGAAAAAGAACCTGATACTTGTAAATTCATGGATTATTTGTAGTGCCAAACTTCGCGCATTAATAAATAAAAATACTAACTAGCTTGGCATTAGTTCAGCTTTAACAGATAAAATGTCACAATACAAAATTATTAATAGACTTGCTGCTCTGTGAGCGCTCATCTCGACAAAATTATATATTTTTATAAAATAAGCGATAGGTAATTTGATAATCGCAATTTGAATCAAGGCATATATCAAATCTACAACACCGTCACTTTTAAGAATTTGCTACCTATAAATCTACTGCAACACAATTTCACATTCAATTGGTATGATGCTCAAAAACGATTCATTCATTGGGATTAGAGAGTATGGCATAAGTAATAGTTACGGCAACACGTTAATTTTTAACAACCTTCATAAACAGGTAATTTTTTTAGTATGGTATTTGGAAATGCAAGATTTGACTTATGTAGACTCGTGGCAATCATTGTCAGCTGTTTTTTTAACTCTATATGCTGAATTGCCTTTTCTTGTAATAGGATTTTCATTTTCAAATGCGACCTTCGCAGTCGAAACAACTAAATAAAATAACGTAGTAACATTTAATTATTCTCGTTGAATTTTAAAGAATGTACTTGATAGAAAGAATTTAATTAATAGAGCATTCAGAACTTCATCTTATGCCGTCTCTTTGGCCATTCATCTCTTAATTTTTCTTGTTAATGCATTCCGTTTACGCGTCAACCACATATTTTATTTTTTAAGATTTTATTCCGTTTCAAAGAAATTTTTAATGCCTAGATCAAAAAATATATTCGAACTTATATTTGGGGCAAAATTTTCGTTTATCTTCCGGTTATAAATATTGACGTGAACGGCATAATGCAGTGCACAATTTACATCATCAATAACGAGAATTTCACAAATTAACTTTTGCAGGATCTCTAATATTTACGTTTAGACATTCGAAGCATCAGATCACAATTTCGTATATTTTCAAATAACGATAGCACAAAAATTAAGATAGAAATAAAAAATGCACATTTGGTATGTCGAAATGAGAATATCCTCGTAAAACTCTAGATGATAAGAGTGTATCGCTTATGAACGACTTCATTCGAAAATACGAAAATTAAATAATCCAAATTGCGGCAAAACAAAGCACGTCAACAGGTAAATCCGATGGGTGAATACCAGAGTTTATTATAAAAAAGTAAAGCCAAATATTTTACACAATTAGTTATTCTGAAAAGGAGAAGCCATAAATTATATTATGATGATTAAATGGATGAAAATCCACTTGGGATTAAATTGGGTGAGTCAGTAAATGTAAACTTGCCTTAAATTAAAAAAAATCATAATAATACGGGGTTCTTAATGCCGACTTCTCACTCATGTGAAGTCTTATATTAGAAACCACACCAGCGCACAATTAGCCAATTTTGATCACCTGTTTCGATGTAAAAAAGTTTTTCCATACGTGACATACCGCCATTTATATAGGTGGGGAAATTTCTGAATAGAAAATAAGAAATGCCCGGTTTCATCGTTAAGGCCAATAAAATAGGCAAGCGGCAGGTTTGTCAATACGCAGTCCTTTATGAAGCTGTTTGATACAGTTCACTCGATAGGTGAATGTAAACCAAATAATCGACTGGACAAAGCAAATGCATGAATCTAGCAGGTGATTAGTAAACTCGTAGCTTAAGAATCCCAGTTTGAATGTTGAACCGTCGACCAGACCCGAATGTCGTACTTATTTTGCAAACATGTTTCAATGAGCCAGAACTGATAGTGCGACACGATCCATTGACGCACGTGCACAGCTACACCTAGTTAACGTTATCAACTGTCAGCCTATCAAAACAAGCAATATTTGCGAACCTTAGGCGTGAGGCCTTAATTTTACGTTACGCAAATGCAGACGTTAATTTACCATTCCATTTAACAGGCGAATTTAAATGAAAATTTCCATCGCTCTTTAATTTGTAATCAACTAAGCTAGCAATTGAAATAAGTTAACTGACAACTTTCGCATTCATATGTATTAATAGTAATTTGTTAGATTTTCGGCAAATGTACATACACAACTGTGTAAATTATTCACGGATTTGTATTCTTGTTTCAATGCAGAATATAGCATAAACGGACGTTGAGGATTTACGTGTCAGGATGTTTTCCTTTAGTTCTTGAACTCTCACCTAGTTGCAATTTTGTGTTAGGTCTTCTGTTTGGAAAAATATAGTTACGTTTATTTCAAAATACTTGTGAAGGAAATACGGCATTTGTTGTTTTTCTAGGACAATTATTATTTTTATTTCATTAAAATTGTATTATAAATTAAAAGGCAAGACAAGGGATCTTACTAAATCAACGCATATTTCTGGAGAAGCGTAGTGCGGAAGAAATTAGCTTCTACCAGGTGTGACTCCACAGAGACCTCATGAGTCATCCCAGTTAAAACTGAAGATACCAAGATAAACTAGATTTTTTAATGTTTGCGAAATTTGAACAACATCCGCTTTGGTTAATTTCTGTCTAAAATTATTACCTGGTGTTGCCCTGTTTGAATTAGCCAGCACTGTATATTTATTTTATGCTAGTGATAACTTCATTGTAAAGATTTTAAGAAAAACGATGTGCTTTATCAGTGCACTTTGAAGCGTAATAACCAAAAAATCGGAAATCATAAATTTCCCCTTTGTATTCATAAAAAATGAAGGTGTTAGTTTAAAGAGAAAATGAATTCTAAAAAGATTCACACTAGCTTTAATATATTCTTGTAGAGCTCAGGCTTCATTCTGACAAAATGTAGGTCCAAACGATATACTTGAATAAAAATACTGATTTCTTCTGTAGATTAATTGAGGATTATCAGTCAAAGTTATCCTTGTATGCCGGCAAAAATTGCAATAATTCCTAGTTGCTAACTAAGAATTTTTAGTCCAAGTTCACAATGTAAGTCGAATCGATAAATGTTCAATAGAGAATCCTGCAGAACATCTTCAAGTCAATTTATTCCAGCTTCCCTCTGTGCACCGTAGTGGTGTGATGATGACCGCAGACTGTGAAAATGCGTCACTATACATGACTGATAGTGGTTTTACTATGTTGTACGATTGATTATATACAAAGGTAGTGGTGTCCACGTCAAGCATGAAAACTTGATTTAAACAATCTCGTTGTAGTCATACGGTTTATCAACCTGCGTAGTTTCCTTAACAACTTACGCATGTACATTAACGAATAGTATTGTTAATCATCATTAACGGATATTTTTCTTCAATTTCTGGAAACTGTGTATGTGGTATCTCGTAAAACATTCACAGTTTAGCTGCACTAAATGTGAATGTTAAAGCCATTTCTTCTGCTACAATTTTGTGTAACGCAATATGCATTGTCTCTTTTGAAGGAAATTTTCAGGAAGTTTGCCGCTTATTTGTTCGCCGACTCCTCTTTATCTTATCATCTTCAAATTTTACAAACGAATTTATCGTTGGCTTAGGATAGCCAGTTAATCGGTTCACAATTTATTAAATTGACCATCTTTCAAATCTAGGATGACCAATTTGTAAAATCTTGAAACAGAGCCCTGAACAGTTGTTCATTTAAACTAAAATGTCCAGAAACGACTTGTATGGCACATATTTTAAATAAACTGGGCCTAAACACTTTGTGAGTGGCGTTTTCAAGAAGGATTTGCCATCTCCTTTTCTAAATATATCAACAAACCAAAAGTTGGTTTTAGTGCAGTTGGAACGCTGAATGATCTCGTTAAAACACCAGTGTAAATATTTCGTGTAAAACAAAATAAATCAATGTAGAGTTTTACCGTAAACCAGGGACGGAAATATATTTCGGTCTACTAGCTGAACTGTTAAATACTTTTTGTTGCGGAGAGCTAATATATATGCAAGTATGTATTAGGTGTTGCCTACCTTGTAACAATTTAGTTCAGTTTATACTTCTGGTCACAACTGAAATAATTTGTTACTTGGTTCGCAACACCTAATACATACTTACTAGCTGAACTCTATCGCCAATATTTTTCCTCAAATATATCTATCATTGTAAATTCTCAAGTTGTCGATCAACTTTGTTAGGCGGATTGAATAGACGTTTAACAGATACACTGAAAGCAAATTAAAACTTGTCCATTTGCGGAAAATTGATGAGATGAATAAAAAAGAAAAGTTTTGCTTATCCGACTAAAATTCATTTTTAACTTTGCAGATTGGAACGGCACAATTAAGCTCACCCAATCTCGTACAGAAAGTAAATCCATCAAGGAAAATATTTTATGTTGAATCTAAATTTCTTTTTTTGAATGTAAATGATGACGTTCTAAAATTTCGGATTTGGATTTCTGAATATATCGTCAGAGGTTTTTCTATGCTTACACATAAGGTAACACTGAAGTTACACGAAAATTACAAACTGAATTATTTTCTTATGCAGCATTGCAACAATAGAATTTTCGACGCCAATTTCACATCGTTCAACCAAAATTCAATAAACTTTTGCTGCACGAAATCATTGCAATTTGTATATACCTCCTTCGGTAACCAGCGTTGCCAGTTGACTCTTGAAGCTCGAGGAAGGCAAATTGGTAAACCAATATCTCGCAGATGTTGAGGGTATTATGATATAAAGATGCTAAGCAGAAGACTCCTTAATTTCACCGATTTTGATTTATTCCTATATTGTAGCAGATTGTTTCGAATACCTGAAAAAAATGTTAATTGTAGTCAAAGTTGCGACCTTGATATAAACACCTGACCCATTATCTTCAAAGATTTGTCAGTATGAACTAGGTATTGAACAGTGTGGAATAGGCAATTCATACAGTAGACCGGTTTCATCCTTATTGGAAACTCATCTACGAGATGAATTGCCTTTTGCACACTATAAAATACTTATTTTATACTGATAATGGGTCAGGTGTTTTTATTAAGATTGCAAACTTGATTAAAATTAATTGTTATCACCACCCGCGCAACCAATGTTCGTTAAATTATCTGAAAAATATGTTATTATTAGATATCGTTAGGATATTAAATGATTTATTTAGTGTTAACTCAATAAATTCAGATGAGAGTAGTAATGCCGTCTAGAAAGCAAATTTATTAAGCAAATAATTTTTACCTCTTAAAATGTTATATCGAAGAAGCTATTTCGACAAAACTGCTAAAGTCATACGCATTTGAGAAGACATCTGTCCGCTTGCACTTTTAATGAAGCTTCTGCACAACTGACGACAAACGCCATAATCTGCAGTTTTTACTGACGTCAGTTAAATCGCAGATTTTAACACCTTTATACCTTGGTCGCGTGGTGATTACATTTTGTACTCTATCCTGTAGTTCAACTCATTCGGCACGTTATTGGTTTAGTTCACTTATGGCAAATAATTATCCCACGTTTAATTAATTTTGCATGAAATTATTGACGGCAAAAACTGTCATTGGTCAACGAGAGCAGAACTCACATTATTGTGTACAAAGACTAATTTAAAAAATTTCTGTGAGGTACAAGAACCGTTTTCTCCTCATTTATCTAGATATGAGTATATATATATATATATATATATATATATATATTATATATATATTTCTATCCATTTTTTAAATGTAAGAACAAAACAACGTACTCCATGGAATAACATTTATTAATAAATCTTATTTCTACCAGTATCTACAGCCATTGTTCTGGATTCGTTAGTATATTCGTTCATCCAATCCCACTGTACATGTGTTGTAACCAATCTCCTCTTCGTTATGCTAGCCTTTGCTTTGCGCAATTTAGACCACTGCTTTTGCGCAATTTAGACCACTCCTTTTGCGTAACGTCATTTGGTGTGTCATCGCTTTCATTGTAATTGCGTCCGTAATTGATGTATGTGTCGTATTTTGCGAAGCGTTGGCTATTTTTAAAGGCATGTCGGTTATGTCTTTGTTCCAGTCCAATTTAATTTATTTTTGAATTATTTTCTGCACGTTTAAGCAGGGCTTCAGCTTATTAATTGCAATAGCTTCAAAAGCCAGAAGCATTTTCTCGTTTTTGCCTTGTAGAGAACTGAAAAATTGTTACTACTAACAGCATGACCTGTGAGTAGTACATGTTCGCAAATTGCTGATATTTGTGCAGGAGCTGCACCCCTCTTTAATAGTTTTTGAGGGAGATGCTGATTTATTCTAGTTTCGAGCCTCTTCTTTGATCTGCCAATGTACTGAGCGTTGCAGGTACATTGAAATTTGTATACAGACAAAGGTGTTGACGTCACAGAGAGGCTATCTTTTTCATTCGTGCGCATCAGTTTTGTTGTGTTGAACACCACTCTCACCTGTATTGATGGAAACTCTGCTTTTGTCGCTCGAATTACTTTTCGTTTGAAGATTTCCGCTGGAAGATCACCTCCAAAGGGAACACTAAGCGTTACTATCTGGGGAGTTTGATTTTCTTCCAAATTGGCCTCGATTTTGTTGCGTTGCCTCAAATTGTATTCGATGAACCAGTACATCGGCAGATCAAAGAAGAGGCTCGAAACTAGAATAAATCAGCATCTCCCTCAAAAACTATTAAAGAGGGGTGCAGCTCCTGCACAAAAATCAGCAATTTGCGAACATGTACTACTCACAGGTCATGCTGTTAGTAGTAACAATTTTTCAGTTCTCTACAAGGCAAAAACAGAGAAAATGCTTCTGGCTTTTGAAGCTATTGCAATTAATAAGCTGAAGCCCTGCTTAAACGTGCAGAAAATAATTCAAAAAGAAATTAAATTGGACTGGAACAAAGACATAGCTGACATGCCTTTAAAAATAGCCAACGCTTCGCAAAATACGACACATACATCAATTACGGACGCAATTACAATGAAAGCGATGACACACCAAATGACGTTACGCAAAAGGAGTGGTCTAAATTGCGCAAAAGTAGTGGTCTAAATTGCGCAAAACAAAGGCTAGCATAACGAAGAGGAGATTGGTTACAACAAATGTACAGTGGGATTGGATGAACGAATATACTAACGAATCCAGAACAATGGCTGTAGATACTGGTAGAAATAAGATTTATTAATAAATGTTATTCCATGGAGTACGTTGTTTTGTTCTTACATTTTAAAAAATGGTGAAATTAGAAACTATCAATTTATATATATATATATATATATATATATATATATATTAAGAACAAAATCACATTAAAAACATAGTTAATGGCCATTTATTTCGAGAATACTAAACTTCACTTTACAATCTTTCATTTAAATACATACTCAGTTTTCACTTGATTATGGGAGTGGTAATAAATCTTACTAAGTTTTACTTCTATCTATTGTTTTGGCTGATTAGTTAGTGTTTATTTGTATCTGTCTATGTGTGTGTGCCTGTTTTCATTTAAAGGTCTTTCTCGCTGTATCGCAAAGTGATGTCTGGAATCTGGTCATTCTGGTATTGCTGGATTGAGAGTTAACCAACTGTTCGGATTGTTGGCTGTTACGTGTACAAAGTTATTTTTCCGAGTGTAGTCTTTTGTTTCTCCTTGTTGTGCAATTTTTTTTGTCCGCTTGGTATAAGCGCAGGCGCGGATTTCAATTTTGAATGCTCATATTGTTTCGAAATTTTTGTCGTCGTATGCACATGTTTTTTCCCCTTCAGTTTGTTGCCAATTTAATCGAATTATTTTTTTATTCTGGTCGAGGGTGTGTTTGGGCTTGACTGGATGCTCGTGAATTATTTTGGGTTTTGTGATTCGTGATCAGTCGATTAGACTATCATGTTGATTAAACTTTTTAATATTTAGGCCCGGTGTATTTTGTTTTATATAAAGGGCTTCATAAATATATAATAATTTTTATAATTTTGCTTTATGTAGATTTGCGAAATTGGTCAAATTCACTGGGTGCCCCGTTTCTAATATATGATCTGAAATAGCTGATTTTCCTGACCGTGGCAAGTCTTTTTTAAACAATTTCTGCGGTAAATGTTGCTGGATTCTTTTGATCATGTGCTTCTTCTTATGTGCTTCTGAACATACATGAGAATTTGAAGACTAATGATTTCGAGAGAATTGACAATTTATCTTTGGAATCCATCTATTGATTTTGGTTTATCCATTATAAAAATACTGTTATGCAAAACTTGGAGTTCGACGAGATTTAATATCGACTGACATTGTTAAACGTGTGCTAAAACAATCAAAAATATAGATCAGTCGGAAAATTATGAAAGC
This sequence comes from Eudiplozoon nipponicum, assembly GCA_029291075.1. NCBI lineage: Eukaryota > Metazoa > Platyhelminthes > Monogenea > Mazocraeidea > Diplozoidae > Eudiplozoon > Eudiplozoon nipponicum. The sequence continues at coordinate 4,041 of JAQBSW010002740.1, read as the reverse complement.
ATATCGATGAATTGAGATTACAGATTTCGTCCTTCTGAAAGCAGAATTGATTTCGAAGCAATATTTGAATAGTTATTTGAACAAACATCTGGCTTAGATCTTACAAGCACCGAATATAAAACTAATTTAAGGTTACCTTAGATTATAAGGCTCCATATCTGAAATCGCCTGAATACGCAGAATTGCATGTTTTGACAAGGCAAAATTTGAATGCACCAAAAATGTCAAAATGTAGTAAATTGATAAAGACAAGGGCTTTGTTCCCATTCACAAGTAAGACTATATGCAAAGGTTTGAGCTCAAATTTTGTGGTAATGCACAATTGTTTTTGGAGAAGTATATCAGCTGTAAGAGGCAGAATTAGGTGGAGGGGTAACATTTGAAATTAGAATCTTACCCAATATCAGTTAAAATGATAATACCTTTTCAAATAGCTTGGATCAGATTGATTACTTAAACCAAATTATTGCGGACTGCAAAAATCACACAAATATAACTGTCCATTTAGATAAAAAACATTAAGAGTAAATTCACTGTTCTGTGAATTGGCGAAATGGTTAGTCCGTTTACCTGAGCCGTTGCGTAAACAGCAAGGTAATTATCCGAATGCGGATTTTATTTTGGTTTTATAAGTCAAATATACAAATGTTAGACATAAGATTATGGTGTATTTAGACGTGGCGTCTTTGTTTACGAATGTTCCAATTGAAGAAGCCATTTACATTATAGCTCAAGTGGTAGAACAAACATGCTACCATTAAACGAAAATTGGTTGTTCGGGCTGTGAAAAAAATTAGTTTAATCAAGGTTGCGACCTTGATATAGACACCTGGCACATTATGTACATATATTTTTCATTATAAACTAAGTATTCTATAGTGTGGAAAAGGCAACTCATCCAGTAGACTGGTTTCGTCCTTATTGGGAACCCATCACGTACTGTCCGCAGCAATTTCTGGCCAGTACGTGATGAGTTCCCAATAAGGACGAAACCGGTCTACTGGATGAATTGCCTTTTCCACACTATACAATGCTTAGTTTATACTGAAAAATGTATGTACATAATAGGTCAGGTATTTATATCAGAATCACAACTTTCATTAAAGTAAACATACTACCATTTTCAGTCCCAGTTGATACAACTACGGATGCTTGTATTGATATGTATGAAAGATGTAGTGATTCTTTTTAATGTTAACTTCTGTAAACAGATTGATGGCATTGAAATGGAGAGCCTCTTATTTCACACATTAGCTGAGATTTCTCTAGGCCATCTTGAGACCCCATCATTAAATAGTGACATAAGTAAATATGCACAAAACATGCACAATGTTAATGCAATATTTATTGTTCGCAAAGGCAGGTCGTAATCACGAGTCTTGCTTTAAAGTTTCGATAAAGCGTTTAAAATATCAGTTTCTTGTCAGACCATGAGAAAGTCGATTGTCTGCATTTCTTGTGTGTAGTGCTGAAGAAATATGCAAATGGTAGATAAAAAAGAGTGTATTTCACAATAAATCATCATTGTCTGCACAGTGTTTGCATTATAGTAGTTTCTCGCATTTTCAATATTAATTATCAGCAATTCGCGGCTGTCTGTCGAGAATCGACAGATTGGTCGTTCCACATTTACAAGCCAAATATATTAAAGCAATCAATGATGGAGCTTAAAATTGCTCGAATGGTTCGACACGACAGGCACAGTGCGTGGAGTCCCTGACTACAAAGCAAATGTGCACCGGTTCAAGTCTCGTCTACAGAAATTTCTGGCCAATACTTGAAGTGCTCCCAATGGGGACAAAAAAAGTCTTGACGATGAATCCCCTTATGTACCTGGTTTAGTGATTAGTTTATACTGACAAAATGCTCATAAACAAAATAGTCTTTTGGCTTTAAATAAAACATCTTCCCGGTAGTGGCATGGCGTCTGTTTTATAATAACCGATGGGAATGGCTAATTAAAAAATTCAGATCTTAAGAGATTATAAATGGGTCCCAGCTGAAGTATAGCTAGGAAAAGAACATAGGTTAGTATATGATTAAAAATCGCGTGAGGTTTGCAGCATAGGTGACGCAGTGGATAGAATCCCAGCGTCTGAAGCAAATACGCACAAGTTCGAGTTCCGTCCGCAACAAATCGTCGGCAGTACTTGAATTGAGCTGAATAAAGACGAAGCCAGTCTACTGGACGAATTGTCTTTGATTCGTTACCCTATGCTAAGTTCATGCGGATATGAAGATTAAAATTTCTTTTTTTGTTTTATGCAACTCATTTGTAATCGCATGGAGGAAAGACTTGACAACATTATTTTGGTTAAATCTATAAACTACCCGCAATTCGTGGCTTTGGTGGTGTAGTAGATGAGAAGCATGACTCTTGACTAAATGCTCACGTGTGAGAACCCCGACCGCGGAAATTATTACTTTAACTAATGACGTTAAGATTGAAATCCATGAATAAAACAATAAGTTTACGCTCTTTTAATCAATGAGTGCTATTTATATATTGTGCTTATTTATATACAAAATTTTGTTCGAGACGTATTCTCATAAATATTGCACAGTTTGATCAACACGTTTTTGCTATATTAGCCTCGCTTTGTACATTGGTAAATGAAAACAAACATCAGGTTAATAAAATTAAACAATCAATGTTTGCGCGAGTGGTGGCAACAATATTTAAATCAAGTTTGCTAGCTTGAAGTAAACACAAACGCCTTCGTACTTCACCATTCGCAAACTTGATATAAACAAATATCAGGGTAATAAACTGTTTTCATTCTAATCTAAGACGATTTTAACCCTATTCTACAAAATTTAAAAGCTGTGTTAGCAAAAGTTCATAAACGATTTTGATTTTTAGTATTTGATTACATAATTACGTTGGAGTAGACTAGAATGCACGTAGTGAAACGAACGGAATAGTAATAAAAGATGTGATCCTCATTATTCAAACGTCGTACTATTCTCTATATTGATTGATGATTTGGGTCTGTGAATTTTTCATTCCATGCTGCTTATTTAATTAACTATGCTGTTTTAGACGCGTCGACGACAAACATAAATTTGAGCGTGATTATCAACAATATGGCAAGTAATCAAGTTATAATCCCGGCTGGAAAATGTTGGGCTACTTGTGGTGAGGGCTTTTTCCTAGAGGAACCAGACTACAAGACCTACCTTCGGTTTATTCTGGTAAATGGTAGAAAAACGCGTCTTTAAGTCCATTTATACAACATTGAATAATTAAAGCTGATTTTGCAGACTTCATACAAACACGGTACATTTCCGAATCTGGCGGACGTATTAAAACAACTGATCATTTACGTATGGCGACGCTTTTCAACGTTCCTTTGTCAAAAGCAGAGCACGACGGCTTACTGTCTAACAAGAATCTTATCGAAATATGTATTATGTATGAAAAGCCATATATGCCATACCCACAACTATTAGTTTAACATTTAGATTTAACTCTTTTATTAAATAATACATTATTTTTACAAGATTGTTCAGTTAGGAAATTGCGCATGAGGTGTTGCACTGCAAAAAATAAACAAGTACAATTGGGACCAGAGGAATAAACCAGTCGGCCTACACAAAAGGTATAACCTCGCGTGCAAATTCGTGTCTTGCTTACTGACGGCTCGTTAGTAGGAGCCGGTATTTCGTCCTTTACCCACTACATATCTGGGTGAGGAATGTAGGACAATTGGACGGTACAATCTACGATACGAAAGTCGGTACCAGCAGTAGTGGAGCTAACTTCATATTAAGTCTTAAAAATGCGACTTCACAGCGAACTCACTATATCTCATATATATATATATATATATATATATATATATATATATATATATATATATATATATATATATATATATATATATATATACATATATATAAAGAGTCTATAAAGAGTACCATCACTACGGTTCTTGAGTCGGTACCTGAATACCAACAATATGGTTGGCGAGTTAGTACATATTTCCAAGACAATGGATATCAAGATACGCTAAATCTCCCCAAAATTTAGAATTACAA